>JAWZTD010000029.1:4851934-4878798 GCA_035221335.1 Echites panduratus
CTTTCCCCTTAACTGCTCCTATCCCAAAGGTACACACAATGCACATCCAAAAATGGGAATCCCATATATACATGCTACTTCATCTAATGTGACGGTCATCTCTCCACACAATATATGAAATGTGTTAGTCTCTGCATGCCACCTCTTCATAAAGACAGAGACTAACACTCTATACACATATCAATAGAGTCATCTCGTCAGTGGAGCCAATCCACTAGCCTCCAGAAGCGAATGAAACCTCATCCTGTGGGCCCTATCTTGTTGGATATCCTATTTCATCGGTAGCTCGTGGTGATGTACACACTTCAAAGGGTTTCTTTCCTGCATTAAATGTTTAATTAAGGGTTAGTCAAGTTTATTAGACAATATCTATATCTATATCATCACAACTTTTAAGAATTTTTTGTTATCTTCCCCATCCCAAATAGGTCTAGCAACTTGGGTTGCATATTGGATGAGTAAGGACTCATCTTCTGGGCCTCCAGGAAATGGTGCAATGATAGCAATCTCATCCCCGTTGTTGATTTCATCAACATCTGCAACTACTTCAGCTTGTGCTCTAACCTCGTCCTCCTGAAGTTGGACCTGGCAGTATGAGAAGATCCCATTGGAGTGTACATTAGGAAAATCAAGATCCTCTGCTTGCTGAGCGGAAAATGATTCTCCTTCAGTTACATTACACCTACGACGATTAGATGCTGTAGGCCCTTCCCTACCAATCTTGAGTGCCCTGCTCATCTTCTAGTTTGATAACAAATCAGTGCATTTATAGTGTCAAAATAAATAACCTAAACAATAAAATGAATCATAAGAAATAATAATAGTAACTCTTATCAAAATAAATAACTTAAACAACAAAATGAATCATAAGAAATGATAATAGAAACTCTTCTCAAAATAAATAACTTAAATAATAAAATGAATCATAAGAAAGAAAAAGGAAAGAACTGAGAAATCTATGATCCTAAAATGTGTTTGCATTGCATTTATTTTGCAATATCAGTGGCTTCTATGACAGCTTCTTTAATTATATGTATAATTTTCATTTCCAATTACATGTAAACAATTTTTTTTGAACATACATCTCCAATCCATACATCTTCCAAGCAATGAGATTCCAAATTCACAAATTCAAAGCAGATGCATATTCATAAGAAATACCAATTGAAGCTTCTTGAAAAAAAAAATGACTTAAGAGTCAGATTTTTGAAATGAAGGGTAATAGTCGGTTGTTAAAATTTGTGTTGAAGAGGATGGTCGGCGACAGTAGTGGAGTTTAGTTAACTTCGTCGGGCTTCTTCCACCGTTAACTCCCCAGCGCTGACAACTTGGACATAGCAGTTGGGAGTTTAGCTTCAGTTTCAGAAGAGGGAGCATGGGGTGTGTGTTTATAAAAGCCACCATTTGGGTTGTCTACAAATGTTATTCAACCTGGTTGCTTTTGAAAGTTTGGGGCTGTTACTTAATAAAAATCGGTAGTGTTTAAATAAATGATTGTGTGTAAATAAAAAATAGGTGTGTGGATATCTCTTCCTTAATTTTCATTCTTTCCCAATAGTAAATGGCAATGCAGGGTTGAAGGGCAATAAAGTAATCCCACTTTTTCGTTTCCCGCCAAAACTTTCAGCAGCTTTTAGCTAACTGGCAATCCCAGCAAAATCCATCACAGAAAATATTCAGTGGAATCCACAGAGAGCCAGGAATGGAGATTGATGATTTTCCAGACTCAGAAGAGCTTCAATGGCTTGAAGCAAACAACTCTAATCTTCAAGATGATTTTGATGTTGACTTCGATTACCTCCAATCTCCGTCACCGCCGTCGGAGCCTGAACCACCGGAATCACCTGTGTCGGAGGAGCCCAAACTACCACCTTCAAAACCCACCTTGTCTATCCCACCAAAACCCTCCTCAACTAAACGTCAATTGGAGATTAATCCCAAGAAACGCCTACGATCTGATGTGGATTCTCATTTGTTTGAGTTACGAACCTTCGGCCAAGTTGGGGAGGATAAGAGAAGTAGAATTGATGATATGAATATTGAAAAGGATTCAGTAAAAAAGAATAACGATGATGAGGATTGGCCGAGGTACTCGCCTCCACCGCCAGATAGACGGGATGCTGACGTAGCAATGGCAGAAAAGGAGAAGTTTCTGTGGAGGTACGCTGTAGATATAGATGGGGATTTCGTGCCTGTAACAGGATTGGATGGGGAGAGGGTTTACGCAAAGCTTTGCGGAATGGAGAAAGAGGAGAGGGTGAAGAAACTGGATATTAAGGGGAATTCTGAGGGTAAAGATTTATGCTTTATTTGATGCTCACTTTTTTTTTTCTTGTTTTGGGTTGGTAGTTCATTTGTTCTTTATTTCTTTAGCTGATTGATAAGAAAAAGGAGAGAATTAAAAGTGGGGAAAACGTAGATGAGATGACTTTGGTGGGCCTTGGAATATTGGTACCTGATGAACTGAAACTGATGCTGATAATTTATATTTTCATCAGTTCCGTTATTTATAATGGAACACCTATATATATATATATATCAGTTCAGTTATTTATAATGGAACACCTATATATATATATATATATATATATTTAAGTCATAGGTTTTAGCATTTTTTTAGTTTCTACAAGTTGGGATTATGGATTTTCAACTCCTTTCGAAAGCTAATAAGTTGGTTTATGGGAAAAATTATCTCTAGCTTTTCCATTTCTAAAATGAATGTCTGATTAATAGTGGATTACTTAAATAACATATTAAGAATCCGATTTATTCATTCTATTTCTCAATTATGAAGCTGTGTTGGTATGAGGCAGTGGAAGAATACTGTCCTCAAGTAGCTTAAGTTTCCACTGAAACATAGTAAATTCTGCATCATTGGATTATGAGTTGCAATGTTTTTCTAAGAGCATATACTTTTTGAATGCTAATTTGAGTATATTGTCAGTTTAATTTTCTTCTTTGAGGGAGTATACATGCAATGAACACTGGATTCTTTTCAATATCCTATATCCTTACTGATTTTTGCTCTTAGATGAATGGAAAATGGCTCTGTGAAAACTACAGCTAGACAAACAAAATGAATTGATCCAGTTGGATTTGTTACAGTCCAACTCTCTCGTCATCAAGTGAACATGGTTGTCCTTTTTTGTTCCTTATTTTCTCTTCTCCTGAAGCTGATAACAGCTAGGGCAAAGAATTTTAGAGTAAGTGAAATTAACACAATAAGAGTGCAAGGGATGTGGGGTGGGAGGGTTTAAGATGCAACAGATGAAACATAAGCAATAGAGACATTTGACTAAGCTGAATAGTTTATTTTTATTGGCTTACCCCCCCCCCCCTTTTGCATATTGTTTCTAACTTGCAGCTAAATCTGAAACTATTTTATCCACTTTGCAGGTCTCACCCTAGAACCTATTAGAGTTTTAATGGAAAGAGTAGAGGATGATGAGTTCTCAAAGGTATGCCCGGTACTAAGTTATCCATATTCTGAAAGAAATTTGGGGGGGGGGGGATCACCAATAATGAGGTAATGAGTAGCAAAAACAACAATAAAAAAAGGATGCAGAAAATTTCTATGCTACTCAGTAAAAAGGACGGAGTACTTTCAAATGCATCTATACTTTATTTTAACTTTTCTATATGGATTAGCTTCACATCACCAGGAAATGGGTGATTTATTAGGACCATACTCATCACACATTGGCTCGGAACATTACCTTTCCACATTTGTATGTCATTGTAAATAAAATGCCTCACCAGAATTGCCCTTTCTTTTGCATTCTTCAATCTTATTCTTAAGAAGTGAAGTGAGAAAATGAAATGCTCAAATAAACTTATTATTCAGTTCTTTGATTCGTATTCAGTTTTCTTTTGTAAGTTTAGGGCAAGCCTTGACACATTGACACACTCGTTTCTCTTGGGATTTAGACTGTTACTGGATACATGATGCCCTCTGAACCCCCTTGCTTTGTCATGGGAGGGCTACATGATGTAAACTTTTCCAAATCTGGTATTGGCCTTGCCATTTTACTAATCAGAGAAAACACCTAATTGTTTATTTTGGTTATTGTTAAACTTTATGCCTCTTATTCATCCCCTTTACTGCTGTGCCAAATTTTGTGGAGGTTTTTGTATTTCATTTTTGCACCTTTTACATGATATTTTGCACACCTACATTCATAGGCTTTGCAAGCTAGTGCTGAAAGTGAGAGTGTGGTTAACTATTCAGAAGCACAAGTGAATGAAGAAAAACTTTGGGTAGACAAATATGCTCCAAATTCATTTATGGAGCTTCTCAGTGATGAACAGACAAACCGTGAGGCAAGTTGCTGCTACTTTCTCTCTCTAGTTGATAACATACAATAATATATGCATTTTTAATTGCTATGACCATTTTCTTTTCATATGCTAAGGTAAATGCATGTTACTTGACTCCAATAATTGACCTCTCACAGGTTCTATTATGGTTAAAACAATGGGATACTTGTGTTTTTGGATCTGAAATTAAGAGAACAGAAGATGGTGTTTTATCTTCTCTAAAACGACATTCCTTGGGTGTTCAACAATCCAAGTTTTCTTCTAAGACTTCTTTTAGAAATTACCGAGAAGCTGCATACACAAAAGGAGCTATCAGAACTCGTAATTATCAGGATCAAGAAAACAAAAGCTCAGAAGATATTCCAGAACTATGGGAAAAGAGGCGAAGACATTCTGGTCCACCAGAAGAAAAGGTCAGAATTGGTTTGAAGGAAATATCCTTTTCAGTCCATAGACATTTTGCTTTCTCGTCCTTTGTGTTCAGCTGCAATTCTTGATGACTAATTCAATTAAGACGTTTAAATACATTCGGAGGTATTAGGTGTTTGATATGAAATTCTTCTCATGTTGATATTTGACTCAAAATAGGCTGATCTCTTTACTGAGATTTAGTAAGATCAGTGGTTCAAAATCCCTATATATGAAACATGATTCTAGGATCTTTATATATTGATTTGTAGAAGCTTTTTATTGTGTCCTTTAACACCCCTTTGAGTCTAGCCTAGCCTTGCCTTTTATGTGCGGGTGTTACAAGGAGTTGCAAATGGATAAGTCTCATCCGTGGACATTCCCGCGTGTCATTGCAGAGACTAGGGTCGGCTACACTCTTGTGTTAAAGATCTTTGGCATCTATCTTGAGACCAATTAGCACTGAGTGGGGAGGATTAGGATCGTTGTAGTGGAAAGTGGGGACTTAGTTTTAGAACTTAATTTTTGTATGGATTGGAAAAATTATTTGTCACATACTTAGAGCTTGGTTATACATCTTGATGTGATCTTTCTATTTGTCTAGAAAAGGTATCGAGAGCTGAATTTTCATGAGAGAGCATTGATATGTTTGAAGAAAAATATAGCATGTTGAAGGGTTATATGTTGGTTGTTATTCACCACTTGACTAAGAAATAATCTTAGACAATAAAATTTTTATTCAAAGGGGAAGAATGCCATAATCAGATAAACTATTTTCTTTACAATTTGGTAATTTTTTGTGGTTTTTGCATGTGTTTTTTTTTCTGCTTTTGATGAAATTAGGTAGAAAGATAAAGGTCAAAAGGTCTACAATAACTTCACAAAAATCCAAGTTTTACACTTAAACTTTAAAATTCGCTTGTCATAACCTTAAACTTTCAAAACGTATACAATCTGCCCTTCGGTGCAAACCATCGGCTAGAGTTAATGGAATTTATTTACTTAACATTTGCTTGTCCAACTTTTGCCTTTATATTTTATTATTGTTCAATTTTCGGCCCCATAGACTTTATTGTAGTCTAACTTTTATCCCTTATTAAATGCCTTGTCATGCTATACATTGTCTATGTATAATGCACGACACGTGGTATTTTGCAGATTTTAACTAATTAGTGATTGCAATTCAGCCTTATTCCCCCAATAACTACTTTTTTATTTGTCATCTCATTTTTCTTAACCAATAAAAATTCATGATTTGCGTTATAGTGAATATGGGTTTCCTATATGTTGGAATATGGGTATCCAATTAGCTTGTTAGTTAAGCTAATCATCACAATAAATAGTTTTTAAAAATAAGGATAGGATAAGATAGATACTGTCTTGAACTAATTAAGAATATGGAAAATTAACACAAAATATTGGCATGAATGAATGCAAATTTTGAATAAGAAATCCTCATTGGCCAACAAGGATTTCAATTTTTTTTTAAAAGACTAATGTAAAGAAGAAAAAAAAAAAGAGTGAGTATGCATGGTTGAATTATGTATTACTAATTAGTAAAAATCCATAAAATATCTTCCAAATATTTAAAATACAATGTTACGTGAGTGTTAGATAAATGAATATTTCAAATGTTCATATCATGCAAAATTCTTGTGCTAATTTTAGATATTTTTGATTAGTCCAATAGACTATGAATCTTATCCTATCCTTAATAGTTTGTAAGAACTATTTATTGTTATGAATAGACTTAATTAAAAAGCTAATTGTATACCCCACTGTAGCATATAGAAAACCATAGTCACTATAAATTAAATCATAAATGTTTTTTCGTTAAGAAGAATTTCATTTCTTGAAGAAAAATGAAATCACACACAAAAAATTAGTTATTGGTGAGTAAGGTTGAACTGCACTTACTAATTTGTTAAAATAACACTTGATGTATTATGCATAGACTAATACATAGACAATGTATGACACGACATTTAGTACGGGTAAAAGTTAGACAACAATACAGTCTTTATTGAAAGTTGAACAGTAGTAAAGTGTAAGGGCAAAACTTGAACAAACAAATGCTTTGTAAATAAATTCTGTTAACTCTCATAGATTGGTTAGATAGAAGGGCATATTGTACATGTTTTGAGGTTTGAGGTTATGACAGACGAATTTTAAAGTTTACAGGCAAAACATGGATTTTCAAAAAGTTCAGGGTTATTGTGCATCTTTTGCCCAAAGAAAATGTGTAAATTAGGTCTTGTTTCTTTTGTCATTGGTCTCTGGAACACAACTGAGTACCTAATTATCATCTGCACATAAAGCAAAGGGAATCAACCTATCCTGTAGGTTTTGACACTGCAGTTTTTTTCACTTTACAGATGCATTTATGAGGGAGAATATCCCTTTTTATTTTATTTTATTATATTTTCAACAGCTTTCTTTTTTGCTGTTAAAGTGGTTTTGTTATGTGTATTTGACCAGGCATGATAGCTTTGCCAGTCTAATTCAGACTGCTGTCCCATATCATTCTGATGACTTTATTTTATGAGAATATTGCTTGAAAATTTCTTTTGCGGGCATCATTGCATATTATTTTCATGAGAATCTCAGGTTGATAAAGGTCTCCACTTGCATGAATAAATGGTTTAATCTTAATAAATTTCTTTGTGGGTGAATCTTCATTTTGTTGTTTAAATAATTCTTTATTTTCAGATTCTTTTGCTCTGTGGACCCCCTGGTCTGGGCAAAACAACACTGGCACATGTAGCTGCTAGGCATTGTGGATATAGTGTAGCGGAGGTTTGTTCATATTTATTTCTTTAATATTTGTCAAGATAAGTTTATTACTATTTGTTGTATCTTTATTCCCTCAGTTATTTGGCAATGAAGAATAGCTAATAATTTTAGATTTGTGTCATTTGGGGACATAAAATGTTATGCTTGAATCATAATTTAGAATTATCCTTTGTCAATGATATCAAGAACAAACATGTAATAATCATGTATAACACCTAATTTTCTTTGAGAATGAGCATGCCAATATCTTTGTACTACTAGTTTTCTAGAAGAATTGCATTTTTTTTGTGAGGAGATTTAAATGAAGGAGCTATGTACATTTCTGGTTGATTTTCTGTGTATAGTTATTTAATAGAGAGAGTGAGACCTGGTCTTTAACTACTCTGCGAGCATCCTTTTAGGGTCTTTTTTGTTTTTGTTTTGCCTCTAATAAAACTTGCACAGAAGATCATCAAGTTTACAAATCGCAGGCTTCTGAAAGATTTACATGCACTAAAAAACTTATTTGAATAAAAGGTCCAATAATTAGATTTCTCTCCTTTGCAGATTAATGCCAGCGATGATCGGTCTTCTTCAACAATTGAAGCAAAAATTCTTGATGTGGTTCAGATGAACTCTGTCATTGCTGATTCAAAGCCCAAGTGCTTGGTTGGTTTAATATTTCCTTTGTGTCATTCTATTTTCTTGAATGCTTTCATATCCTGTAAACACTGTGCCCTTGTCTTGTAGATCATTGATGAAATAGACGGGGCACTTGGTGACGGTAAGGGTGCTGTTGATGTCATTCTAAAGATGGTAACTTCTATAGTCCTTGTTTACATTTCTGTTACCTTGATTTTTGTCAGGTTTGTCTTTGTTCTGGGTTGCCATAAATTCCTCCTTTCCCACTTGAGTTTGATCTCCCTTCTTGATTTCATTTGATTAGTTATGCTTTCTGACATATGTTTTCACAGGAAACATCAGTAACATAAGGTTTATGTGTAACCATCTAGAACTAAGAAAAGCACATGTCCTCATCAATTTGGTGCTGAAGGAATGGTCTTGCATTTGATGATTACTATCATTGTTTTTATCTTTCTCATGTTAATATCGACTTTCGTTCTTTTTAGAGCTATGTATTCTAGAACATCTAGATGATAACCTGATTAGGGAACTATCTCTTAAAATGTAATCCTTCCGTTTGTTTTACAATATTAGGTTATGGTGTAGAGATTAAGGTTTCAAAAAATAATGTCGTTTTAGTAAAGTAAAAAAAGAAGCCTTTGGTCACAAAATTTGAATGAGAAATGCTACTAGGGATCAGAGTGGAAAAAAGCCATAAAACAACCTTTAAACTCTAAAACGACCTATATTTTGAAATGGAGAGAGGTCCATATAAGCTTAAGATGGTGCTTTTTCTTGGTGCTCTGTCTTGAATTCTGTTACCTATTTTGTCTTAACTAAGTTTTATTTTCTTTTAATATTGTGTGAGATTTTATTTCTAGCATGTATTTGGTCATGGTATCTGCTCATTTCAATAATATGAATCTATGATGTATTCAGCTAACCATGATTATTTTTCTTCTTCCTTCTTAACAAGTTTTTTTTCTTTATAGATTCTTCAATCAGTTATGAAAATGTTTTTTTTTTTCTTGAAGGTTTTTTCCCAGTTTTGCAGGAATTAACTAAAGTACTAAGGCTTTTTGAGCTTATATACATGTACAATAATGTAGACAAAAATGATTTACCAGCTGGTCTCAGTCACTGGCGAAGGACATTTATATTTATTCTTATCTCAAGCAAGTTCTGGAATTTCATAATAATTTGGTTGGTGAACACAGAGATAGTTTGAATTAATTATTAAAAGATGAGGTGTTTTATTAGCTCTTGCATTCTAATCTTTTTATGCTTAAGATAATCATAAAATAATTATTTTTGCAGGTTGCCGCAGGAAAAAAATCAGAAAATGGAAAAGAAAATATAACTCAAGAGGGACATTCTGGAGGGAAATCTTCCAAAAAGAAGAACAGCAAGACATCTCTGTTAAGACCTGTAAGGTTACTTGAACTGTTAGTAAATCAAGGTATCTTGGTACTGATTTTGTTAGTTTGATGTGTAGGTGATTTGCATTTGTAATGATCTATATGCCCCAGCATTAAGGCCATTGCGTCAGGTGGCGAAGTAAGTTTCCTCTCATTTTGTCATGGTACTGTATATTTTCAATTGCAGTGCTCTGAGTGGTTGCCATACAGTGTGAACCTTTACTCCAGTATGCATAAAACAACAGAGCACATTGTTGTTTGAAATATTTGTCATAATGAATTATTTATGCAGAAACAATGAGATTAAGCAAAGTAAGTCTCCTCTCATTTTGTCATGGTATTGTATATTTTCAATTGCAGTCCTCTGAGTAGTTGCCATACAGTGTGAATCTTTACTCCAGTATGCGTAAAACAACTGAGCACATTGTTGGTTGAAATATTTGTCATAATGAATTATTTATTCAGAAACAGTGAGATTAAGCAGAAAATGATGGGTTTCATTAAACATGATTTTGAAAACCTGATGATAGGATTTTTCTTGTGCACTAAGCATATGTGAGGAACATCCGGAGAAATTACCTGAGTCATAGCATTTTTTTATTTCCCTCAAGAAGTATATCAGTTTTTCATTTTTAGTAATTTAGAGCGCTTGAAACCTCTGTCAGTTATCATGCTCTTGTTAACAGAAAAAAATACTTTTAGTTATTGTCACCTTTATTTTGTTCAGATTTTTCTTACGATTTTCTTAATCAAATATTTAGGCCCAGTTTAGATGGGCTTTTTCCGAAAAATAAGCACTTATCTTAAAAAATTCTTGAAAGAAAAAAAACTTCAATGGAAAAATATCTGTTCAGTTGGAGTTTTTTTTTCTAAAGAGTTCAAGTTAGGAACTCTGAAGAAAGCTAATTTTGGTTTATTTTATAAGCTATAAACATTCTCTGTCTTTTATTTATTTGTTTATTTTTATTTAAAGCACAAAGTGAACTTTTCCAATTACCTTTCTCAAACAACCCTTTTAGCTCTTTTTCTTTTTCCTTTCTATTTAGTTCTTTTATTTCAATTAAACCTTAAGAGCATATGCCAGATCCTAAAAAAATTAAACATAGGAAATCAATAATATTATAATCTCTTGCAATTTTGTATTCTCTTTTTCCATTTTGTGACCTCCAATTTCTAAGTCTTCTTTCGAAGTCAACTCCAAAAAGTTAGTACATTTCTTGTGCTTTCTAAAGGTCCAAACAGTATACATAGCAAGGCACCCATCCACTCCTGATGGTGATATTAGGAATTTTATCCATGTCAACTCATCTAGAAAAAAATGATAGCTGTAATAAAGTTGAAATATCAGAGGATTCTGCTATAGGGTCCGAGTGAATAGCGGCACTTCTAGTTTTATGACTTTTCAACCGTGACATTTTTTATATTTAATAATTTCATCCATTGCAGGGTTCATGTATTTGTTCAGACAACAGTGAATCGTGTCGTAAAAAGGTACTGTTGGAGAATTTCCTGGTCATTGGATCTTAAAATGCTGTGCTATGAACATTTGGTGTTTAACCAATCCTGTTCAAAATGTTCTGGTTTTCTTAAGGAATTCTTTTGGAGGCTTATGTAAGGAAAGGTCCCTCTGATGGGAGATCCATTGACAATGTTAATATTTGGCATTATTGAAGAACTGCCTTTCTGCTTGTGAAACTACTGTGAAAATAATCAACAAGGGTGGAACATAAAATGTTCTCTTTTGTCCTTCTAGAACGTTGTTTGTTTTGCTTACTTAGGCACAAGTCTCAGAAAAAATAATCTTTGTTGATTGTGCTTTCTTTACATATATAAAACATGCACATTCTGGCAAGATCTTACGAGGTGGCTTTCTTTGGTCTGACATTTTTGTTTTGAATAATTTAGCAATACTTAGTCAAGGCCCCTATTGCATCTATGTTCGTTGAAAAATTTAACTTTGGAAGAACTAACTTCTACATCAAATGATCATTGATTTGTTATCAGTTCACTTGTGCGAGTTTCTAGGCCTTACACAATTCATTCCTTTTCTCACTCTATTATTCCTCTAAATTGCTGCAAATATTGTAGGCTCAAGTGTATCTGTAACAAGGAAGGAGTAAGAGCAAGTTCCAGTGCTCTAACTGCTTTGACAGAATATACTGGTGAGTTCCATATCCATAGTCAGATAATACATGCAGAATCGTCTTGTTCTTTTCGGTATGTGGCTCTTATTTTTCTGAAATTATGTGGAATAATTCTATATCTCCTGTGTATCGACAAAAACTGTTATGAGATTTCTCTCATTTCTAAATATTTAGCCTTTTGATTTTAGAGTGCATAGCGGTACTCGTTGTAAAGATTACCTTGGGTTTGCCTGGGTACGTACCCAAAATTTTTAATATACATTTTAGAAGTTATGTATGGCACAAAATATGTTAGTATTAAAAGTGCAACCTTATCCTAACCCAATTTTAATTCCAACTCTTAAATTTGTATATAAGTAAAACAACCCATCTTAATTTATTTTTCTTTCTTTTGTCGTGTATGCATATATAAATATATATATATACATACAATAATGCTATTATGGGCAGTTTAAATTATTTTGAGCTTCAGTTATGTCTCTAACGGTAAAAGTTCTCGTTCAACTTTTTTTTTTTGTTTATAATAAATGATAAAAATTAACTAATTACCCCTAGGGTTTAGTTAGTCTTTTAGTGTTTAGTTTATAAAATATTTCTTGAAAAAATAATTTTTTATAGAAGAATTTATTTTTTCTTAAAAAAAAAGGTAGTTGACCATTAACTTTGACTGTTAGAGATTTAACTGAAGCTCAAAATAATTTTAGCTCCGTTGCCCATAATAGCATTTTGGATACCCATGATGGAGAAGATATTATGTGCTTGACAAGGTCATGATTTGATCTTTATAATCAAACGTTGAACAAGTTATCTTATGTAGGATTTATGTTATGTTAAGTTATAATATATATATTTTTTTCTCTTCATTATTTATTCTTCAATTTTTTCATATTTAAAATTCTTGTATCTCATACTTGTATCAACACAACATAGAATTTCACTTGTTAATTCTGCATTATTTACTGGGTTTGACAAATTTGCAAATGTGGCATGATTAGATGAATAATATTTTGTTTCTTGTTTTGGAGTTGTTTTGCTAGTTTCCAAAATTAGATGATTAGCACTATTTTGGCTGTAGTGTCCCTTGTGTTTCATTTTTATTTTCTATTTTTTCCTTTCAGAGTGTGACATACGTTCATGCTTGAATACTCTTCAATTTCTCAACAAGAAGAAGGAAACCCTTAATATGGTATGAAATCAGAATCATCTTTTATTTAGTTGTTACCCTTTTATAAATATCCACAGTAGCAAGTGGAGGTTTTACTTGTCATACTTGCCACGAATGTTTTCTTAGTGTATCTGCTAAGTTGGGCAAAATCAAATTTTTTGAGTCAATCCATCTACATGAATAATATTTAGTATGATATGATCTCTGTTGAACCACTTTTACATATGCTGTTGTTGGCCTACTATAAAATGCACTAATTGTTTGCTAGATTAATATGTTCTTATCTCATTCATGTTATTAGTTAATGAGAACACACGGCAACCCACTGGACATTTTCCAATCAAGCTGTCCGCTTGTCCTATTTTGTTGGTAATCTATTTGAATCACTAATCTAACTAAATCTTCTCAAATTATTTGAATTGATTGACACGAGTCTTCTTTCTATACAGAGCTTTTCTACAGAGAACTATTTGTTCCAGCACCATTTGGCTTTGCACTGTGATTCCTTACATATATCCTTGTGTTCTTCCATTTAACTTACCACTATCAGAACAGGGACAATTTTTACTGGTGAATATTTCTACTTGGACAACCTTTAAGAATGAAATTTGTCTTAGCCAGTCTGTCTACCTTTTCGTCTATTGAAGGCTATTTAGTAATTTTGTGAATGCTATTTTCTCTAGGTTAGACTTCTTTGTCTCACCACGTCATTTACTTAAACAATTACACTTCACACTTCAATATACCAGATAATCTTCATTTAGCCTCAGAATTGTTTGTTCTTTAGCATAACAAGCTGAGGTCTAGAAGTTTATTTATTTATTGTTTATTATTTTTTAAATTATAGTGTAACCTTAACAGGTGATACAGTCATTTTTCTTGTCTTCTGAAAATGCCTTAATCATATGGACCAAATATTGCTTTAGATCCATTGACATAAACTATGAATTAACTTATCAACCCTTTCTCCAGAGTTATATGAAAGCTTTTGCAATACTTTCCGGTCAGAACAAAGAAAAAAAATGCTTGCCTATTCAATATAAACAATGGGTTTAAATCTGTCATTAAGGACAATCACAATTCATTTGACTTTGGATGATCGAATGGACTCGTTTAAACAAGGATCCCACATGTTACTAGCTTTGTTATAATCCCTAATGAAATTTTAATTTTTAATTTTTCGTTTTCTTTTTCTGTGGCTTTTGGGTACTAGCTAAGACTGTCCTTTAGATGGTAGTTATTTTTATGATCTGTTTCTAATTATTGATGATCTGATTGCCAAAGTATATAGGGCTTGTCTCCCATCTTGTAAGCGTATTTTTGAATCCTCCTATCACCTCTCTGGTTCCCTGGCTTCTTGCTGCTTTGTACCAAAAAAGTGAAGGATTTATGGATTCTTCATTCACAAGAAGTGTGTAGATTCTTTTTGTCTAGAATTCATCTTTCCCTAATAAGTTGTTTTTATATCCGATTAATCTCTCGTTACTCTCAGCTGGAGATCAGTTCTCAAGTGGTTGGCCATAAGGATTCATCAAAAAGCGCATTAGATGTATGGAAAGAGGTCAGTTAAGGATGGTATCTTTCTGCCTGTTTTCAGTTTATTTTAGTTTCTTTGTAGTCATATGCCATCCTAATTTCTTTTTTCTTTTGCTGCCATTCTGGTTAAGCCATGCTTCTCTGTTCCTTTCTCTTACTCCTTTTTTATTTTTTTATAACAGATATTCCAAAAGCGAAAATTTAAGCGGGAAAGAAGATCCATCAATATTTCTAATAGTAGATTGAATGAGTTTGAGTTTTTGCTTTCATTAATATCTAATCGGTATGTGAAAGAACTATGGTGAGTATTTTCATCTGAATTTTTCATAAAGATTCTCATCTTGTACCCCTAATGTTAATCAGTGGCGACTGTGATTTGATTTTGGATGGGATCCACGAAAATATTTTACACCTGCAATATTATGATCCTGTGATGCAAAAGACTGTAAGTTCTTTCGTGACCATTTTTGCTTCTGGACTTTCTCTGTACTTAATTTTGGATTGTCCCAAGATATTCATTGCTTCACGATTTGAGTTGTGTATGTTTACCTTAAAGGTCAAATGCCTGGAGAATCTTGAGATTTCTGATATATTCAGCAAGTACATTATGAGCACACAACATATGTCCCTTCAAGGTAAGAAATTTTCAATCTGGGATGACATCCTGTTGTAAATGGATATAAGTAATGATCTATGGTTTACATTGTTCAGTTTATCAGCCAACAATTGCAATAGCAATACATGGTATGGTGGCTCAAATTGAAAGACCAATTATTGAATGGCCAAAGTCTTTCCAAAGGTATTTTTGGATTTGTCTCAAGCATACCATCTGCAATTCACTCATAGTATCTCAATCTAATTCCATTGCAAATCAATAGATACCGAACAATATCATTGGAGAAGTTGGATATACTGCGTTCGTGGCACAACAAAATCTCACCATGCATCTCAAGGCATATATCCACTAAATCCTTTGTGGAAGAGTCAATTTCTCCACTTCTACATATTTTGTCTCCACCAACCATGAAGCCGGTAAATTTCAAGTGATCTGAAGCTGGTTGTATCATTGCTCATACAAAAGCTGAGAAAGTCATGGGGATATCCCTCCAAATTCTAACTCTTCTTTGGCTTATTACAGAAATGAAAAACATTCTTTTAAAAATTTTTACCCGACTAGCCAGCGTATTTTCTCATGTAAGCTCGATATTGTAAATGGGTATTATGCTTAGACTGATTGGAAGATCATGCTAACTATATTGTGTGATTGTTAACTTCCTTTGGGCCATAGAAAACGCTTGACATGCTCCTTCAATTTCTTACCCTCTGGTGGGGTGAGGGGGGAGATATCATAGACAAGAACTATGATGCTGTAATTCCCTAACTTAGACGAGAACCATGAAGCTGTAATTCCTAACTGTAGCGCTTTAACTTGCTTCTTCATTACTGGTGGCTATCTGCAGGTGGCACTGCACTTGCTATCTGAAAAGGAGAAGATTTTATTGGCTCAATTAGTTGATACGATGGTTTCATATGCTATTACTTACAAGAACCTGAAATCCAATCCTCCACCTCGTATTCAGAAGCATGAAGATCCTTCAGATGTTTCATTGCTTTCATTTGATCCCCCAATTCATGACTTCGTAACTTTTAAGGTTTGTATTTCCAGAGTCTAGATGAAAAATTACATGCATTTTGCATCTTTACGTTTGTGTCATGCATAACACTCAAAAGAAATATGATTTTCATTATGAAATATGATCCCCTTCTTTGTATATCTTCTTGGTTTGACAGGGCTACAGTTCCTCTCATTTTGTTCTTGCCTCAGCTGTGAAAAAAGTTTTGGCACATGAGGTAAGAGACATGTTTATCTAACATGTTCTATTTACTGAATTGTTTTAAAGTGCTTCAATGTAGTTCTGTTGCATAGACATTATTGTTATCAAAATTATTGATTTGTTATGTCACGTAAACTATATCTAATAGTCAATGCTTCATTTCTATATTATTGAATTTAGAACATTACAAGATCTCAAAAATATTTTTGTTTTCATATTCTTGAGAGTCTTAAGAATTAAGATTCCCCTATCTGACACTAGTAGTGGATAAGAATGATAATCATACATAAGAATGGGACCAAGTATATATTGTCAACTTGGGATATCCAATTTGGCATGATAAGGACAATTGTCAAGTAGTTGATTGTGGGTGTTGCAAGATCTGTAGCAGTGTTTTGGACCCATTGTTTGGCGCATGACACTATAACTTACCTGAATCCTATCCTCGGCAAGAATTTATCTTAGTGAAAAGAAGGAAATTAGTAGCAGATGTTCACCATCATATTACTGTTTGCTATTAGACCTTTAGAATCTTGTTCGATTCGTGTTACTTTTATTCTGATTTCTATAGTTCATTAATAGGCTTGAAAAGTCTGAAGTCACTGCTGATTAAACAATTGATCAATCTTTCTTGTCCTCCTTAATTGTTATGATACCTTTTTGGTAACATTGCATTATACTTTCAGCTGGAATCTCAAGCTATTGCTTTCTGTAACCTGCCATTTATATTTTATTTTTCTCACCATGTTAATTTTAAACGTGGTATCTTATTTTCAGGTGGAAAAACAAAAAATTCTACGAAGTGGTAGTAATAAATGCTCAACCTCTGATGCCGGCAAAGACGCTTTCTCAGGAAAGGATAACAGCATTCCACAATCTTCTAGGTCCAATTGTAAAGATGCATCTTCTTTGCAAATGGGTGCTGATAATTTGTTAGGGCAAGTACAGCCAAAGCCATCAAATTCACAACTTGGGAAAGGTCCGACTGTAAATGAGAAAGTAAGATCACCCGAGAAAAGGAAAAAGCCTTCTGGTGGTTCCTTTAATTTCTTTGACAGGTAACATCATTTTCTGCTTTTTCATATTCGTTCTTTGTTTTTATCTTTCTTCCAGTACAATAGGGTAATCCATCTGAGGTTTTCAATTTCAGAATACAAACTAGAGTTATAAAATTGGTTTGCAGCTGTGAAATATATCTTAAGTGAATAATAGATGTCCAATCCCAAAGAAGCAGTAATGTTGAAATCCTCATTTAAAGGAAAGAATTAGAAAGAAGAAAGAAGTTGCAAAAGTAAAGAACTAAAGTGAGTCTAGTTGGCCAAACAGGTAGCTTATGAAACTTCAGGTTCTCTGTTACAATAAACTTGATGTGTACAAGATATATGAAGTCATCTAGATCCTAGACATTTTTTCTTCCTGTCAATTAGTATAGGTCTAACTTACAAAATGGCATAAACATAAGCTACACACTTTTCTAACCACTCAATCAATATGAATAGAACAGGATAATCTCTGTAAACTAAACAATCCAGGTTTCTAAAGCATGTCAACGAGGCTCCCTTGTCTCCAGAGACGTGTATCTGCACTGGGGTTTCTCTGTAATGTTCATTTTTTCTTGCAAACTTGTCTAGGATGCAAAAATGGAACAAAATTGATAACAAGTATCTCTTTCTTATGAAAAAACATTTTTTTAACTGAATCTGATAAGCATATGTTGTTCTCTGCATTTACCTAACATTTCCTTTGGACTTTTTTTCAAGTCCTTAGGCTTGATCACTTGCCAATTAACTAGACTCATCTAAGATGAGTTACCCTGGTTGATGTCAATTGCCAATATTGTTTGATGGATGAAACTAGAGATATAAACTGATACCGTATTGTTCATATGCATGTAGTGTCTATCATATTAGGGAATGAAGTATGGTCTGCCTTTTTCAAGCACATAGAAGTAGCTAGGATTGGTGTCCAAAAACATAAGACATAGGTTATCATGGGAATCCAGTAATCAGAGATCAACTAGTTAGCAACCTGTCTGATGGTCACATGATTATTTTTTATGACCAATGGTTTTGGAAGTTTGTTAAAACTGCCATTGGATCAACTTGCTTCATGGCATGTGTATACAAATATGCCACATGATGTGGGTGGAAAGATCAGGTAGTGAATTGTTCTGACTTGGTGCGGGTATCCTCGTGGGTCAATTTGCAAAACAGTGGTTAGAGGAAATTGGGGATAGTCCCAATTTCCCTCCAATTCTAAAGTCGGAAATAGGAAAGGAATGATATTTCACTAGGGTACTTTATTGTCCTACACTTATTATTGTGTAAGGTCTATTTATTACTTAGTAAGTGGTCATGTTTAATAATCCATCTTTTTTAGATAATGTGTAGACCATAATTGATATTATATATCATTACGAAGTTCTATGAACGTAGATCGCATTTATGAAATGAGCTCGTATTTATTGTACACGTGACAGTTATAAATATTTTGTCAAAGTGGGTATATACACTTATTGTATATAGCACCACATGATGGCCAAATAAGTTTAGAAATGGATGTATATGCTACATGCACATATATTTACACACATAGAATAAACTAATGCAATGATTAATTAACACATGACTACTTATACTCACTAAGCTATCTGTTAATCCTTTATTTAGTTCAATATTCTTTATTAGTATACTTTAAGTGGGTATTATTGTTTGTAAAGAAAAATGATTTCCTAGCACTATCAGGGCAGAGGTGTATTCCTAACACCATACTGGGTGTTTTCCTAGCACTATCTTGTAGAGCAAAGATAGGTTGTGTAGTCCTAGCATAGGGAGGGTTTTGCGGCATGTTAGTAGGTGCTAGGAATACACCTCTCCCTTGATAGTGCTAGGAAATCTTTTTTCTGTGGAAACAAAAATACCTGACTTAAAATAAAATAATAAAGATTACCAACTCAATACATGAATACATAACTTAATTATTTTACTTTTTTACTTTTAAAAAACTCAATGCATAAATACGTAACTTTTTTATTTTACTTTTTTACTTTAAATAGGGTATTCCTTATTATTTTATTTTAAGTCGGGTATTTTTATTTGTACGGAAAAAAGATTTCCTAGAACTATCCGGGGGGAGGTGTATTCTTAACACCATACGGGGTGTATTCCTAGCACCATCCTGTAGAGCTAGATAGGTTGTGTATTCCTGGCATCGGGAGGTTTTTGGGGCATGTTAGGTGTTTTTTTTATTTTTATTTCAAAGTATTTCATGTAGATATGAGGTAAATCCTTGTAAGTGTATTTTAAAATTGTGTAGTCTTTGCAAATTATTCCTGATGATAATGTTTTAATTAAACCAGGTTTAGAAAGGTGAGCATTAATGGTTCTCAAAATATGAATTGTGACAAACAAAAGCCAGGAACAATGGAGCGAGATAAGCGTCCTGTTCTGTTCAAATTCAATGAGGTACATAATCCATCTAATGCAGTCTCCATTCTTAAATAAGTCTTCTGTATAATCCGGTTACCGTTACCTGCTTCTCTTATTTTTTGCTTTTGGATATATGGAAGCTTCGTAGCGGGGTTGTATTAGGGTAGGTTTCTAAGCTATATTATAGACATCTTAAACAGTAAGATATTAACGGAACCAAATTTCAGAGTCTTGCAACTGTATAATACACACACACACACGTTCCGTAAGTTCTTGTCCTAAAAATATTTCAGCTGTTCCATGAGCTAAATATTGCTTCTGGTAATAATGAATTGTTTGACACCATGTATTCTCAAAGTTTAGTTTTCAAGAATAGCTGAATTTTATTTGCTTATGAACTATGATATGCCCGTACATGTATGCTGAACTCTCTCGAGTAGATGATGACTATATTTTTGCCTTATCATTGCAGGGATTCACAAATGCAGTAAAAAGACCAATTCGAATTCGTGAATTTCTTCTATGATGCAAAGACTTTCCAGTAAGCAAAATGTATCTTGGATCTCGGAAGGTTCTTGATTACCAAAACTTCATTGTAATGTCAAATGCTCTTCTGGAAAATCATATTGATGGTTAATAAAATTCTCTTTTCGAAGCCCTGATATTGAGATTTTTATTGCTATCTTTCTGTTGAAAGAATCTTGTCACAATTTCGAATTGGGTGAAAGCATTGATCTCAAATAAATGTGGAATTCCTATTGGTGACTCTTTTTTGGTCCTTGAGTCATATATACATATATATATATATATATCAAAATGTCAAAAGAATAAAACAGCCATTTTTCGTCCTAGTAGAGAAATATTTACAATTTCTTTAGTCTACTGTCTACTGTCTACTGTAAGCATGACCAAGTTCATTTCTTTAATGTGACAAAATCATTAAGTTAAGTCTACTAGCCTCTAAGAATGAATGTAGTACATTGATATACAGAATGGATGGCTGGTCTGATTTGACATATTGAAAGAAATGAGCTTGTGGTCTGGTTTTGCATACAACAATTGTATAGGTATGGGTGAAGACAGCCAAGAAAACCTGAGAAGTAGAGTATAAAGGTTCACTGGATCTTGTCTCCTCAAAACACCATATCTGATCACACTTCTAATGACTAGTTCCCTGTATTTTTCCTCTTCAAAATCATTAAGCTGTCAATGTTCTACTCGTGATAACTGAATATTTTTCCACTGTGAATATAGTTTTCATCATTTACTCATGCTGTGGTGGAATCTTGAATGACTTAAAAGAACTCCAGGTTGAGGTCTCTAGGGCCAGTAGCAGTGTCAGTGTCACCCTGAGGAGGACTAATTGTAACCCAAAGCAAAGAAACAGTGATGGAGATAAGCCCTGACCAAACATATACAATGGTAGGCAATCTTCCTCTTCTTCCCATCAATCCCTTGGCAAAAGGATACATATGAGTCAGCACCCAAAGGCTAAAGAAAGAGCCCCCAAAAAGCTTACTCCACTGGGGAATTTCACTATAGACGGTTCTGGCTATTCCGATGACTAGGGCAATAATGTTGCACAATATGATGGTTAATGGCACTATGAAAAGACTTGTCCATTTGACATCATAGAGATCAGCATAGATGTCATCTTCGTCATCGGCAGCAGATTTTGAAGTCAATGTGAAAGAAATTTCAATACCAGCTACTACTTTGAGGAGACCTTGGATGACTGCAGCAAGATGGGCACTGCTACCACCAATTACCCAGAACTGCTCATTACGCCACCATTCCTCAAGACCAATGCCGGACCACTTGACTTCAAGAAGGGAAATAAGAATGAGGCATAGAGTTATGCTAAGCAGGTAACACAGGAATGCTATGTTCAAACTTTGTACAATGAACTGCCCCGTGAAGAGGGAGAGAGCCGGGAGGAAACAGTAGACCACAAGGAATATGGAGGTAAATGGGTAGACTCCGACATTAAAATATGCCAGGCGCTGCAGGAATTTGAGGCGTCGGGTTGCCAGCATTGGGTTGTTCCTAGAATAGAAGATTTCAACTGAACCTGTTGCCCATCGGAGTACCTGATGCAGACGATCGGTAAGGTTAATAGGTGCAGTGCCACGGAAAGCATCTCGCTTTGTGATACAGTAGACAGACCGCCATCCACGATTGTGCATGCGATAACCTGTAACCACATCTTCTGTAACTGATCCATAAATCCATCCAACTCTGTCTCCCCATTCAGTGTTGTCTTCATACCTACACACATGTTTGAAAATATATCATCATCTCAAGAAATGAAGCGTAGTTATCAGGTACTCTAGGTAGTAGTACCGGTATGCTACTTGACAAAACCATGATATACAAGGAGTCGGTAGATTCAATACCTAATTTGGTACATGATACTCTTAAATCATTTTTCAGTAAGAGCTGTTTGACATTAGATCGAATACTCTCTAATGTCATGGAAAGAAGTGATAGTGGAGACTAAGAGGAAATATTACCAGCAGGAGATAACAGCAATAGCCTCAGCTACAGTTGGAGCATCAAGTGGTTGGCGTGGTTCAAGTAGTGCACCGGGAGGCCTCCCATTCTTAACAGAGCTGTGATCAGCTAATGGCCGTCCTTGGTATTCTGCAACTGCAATAGATTCAGAAAACATTTGAGAATTACCGAATTTCTTTGGCAGGGCTAAGTCTGGATGATCTGTTAAGGGCTGCGATTCATCATCTTCCGACTGCGGTCGAACAACTTTAGCTGGTGACTTGTTCTGCCCAATAATGCCTGTGTATTCATTTGTTCTGGGTGGATGGAATCCGTAGAGTGCATATCTCCGGAACATACACCCAGTTCCGACGTATACCGGACCTTGGAGACCGTCCAATGCCCTCATGTTACCTAAAATTCCCAGATTTGGACTGTTAATTTAAGGAGAGAATAACTAGAAACAGTTGGAATTATTCAAGAAATGTTACCATCAAAGAAGACAGTGTTGTGGTTGGCATATCTGTCAGAAGGATCAATTCCTTCAAATCTTTGAGGGAACTGAACATAGCAGACACGGTCGCCACCACGATCCATCATGTAACATATGCCTTCCCGGATAGCCATAGAATTATAGACGTAGTGGTCACAATCCAAGTTAAGAATGAAAGGTCCGTTCGAAAGAATTGCAGATGCCCTCACCAATCCATTCATGGCTCCTGCCTTCTTGTTATGATCGTAACCCGGTCGTTTCTCTCGAGAAACATAAGCAAACATGGGAAGTCGAATATCGACACCGGTGAAGTCTAGTGTCTTCTCGTCTGCATGTCCCATTACTGGATCATGGTCTGGCACCTTACTCATTATCTGAAGCAGCACATTTAAGATTTATCAGTTACTTGACACTAGACAAATCGGAATCTTTTTAGTACACATTCGCGTTAGTGTATTTTATAAATTAAACGTGATCTTTTTGGATATGTTAAGATTTTTATTAGAGGGTAAGTACTAAAAAATCTAGAGTCGTTATACCTGCAAAATTCCGGCATGGTCACCCTTAGCATGATCGGGTGTGGGAGTGTACCATGTCCCAGGCCAATGAGTTCCATCTGCCATCCAAGTGGCCTTGACACTGGGTACTGCTTTATTTGTGGATTTAGGGGAACCGACACCTTCTTTTCCAGAAAGTTGTTTTTCTTTGAGTTCCTCCCTTGAGTTGTACATATCGCATCTTTTACGAATAACATCCTGTAGGCCATTGATCCTGACCTTGAATTCATCGTATTCCCTCTTGATCCAACGACGATCCCTAACAAAATCCGGGCGTTTCTTGTTCTTCGTTGGATCTGTTTTCAAACTGAAGTAACTGTCTGGATTCCTAGGTTCAATGTTGTGTTTCCTACAGAACGGTACCCAAACCTGTTGGATATGAAAGTGAGAATCTTTAGAATTATTACAGTCTCAGCCATAAAATGTCCCTATAAAATGTTCCTATAAAATGTTAAGGGGATTTAACCTGGGCAAAGTTGACAGTCTCAGCCATAGCTTCAAAAGTGAGTATGGCTCCACCATCATCTGAGATATAGACAGAGGTTTTCTCAACAGGATATTCAACTGCAAGAATGGAAAGAATTGTGTTTCCAGTGACAAGAGGTGGCTCCTTCTCAGGGTCAGCAGTAGATATGAAGACATCGATTCCGGGGAGGTCAGACCGTCCATCGGGATTCGTCGGAGAAGCTGTCTCGAACTTTTCTGCTAGAGCAGCAACATCAGCTGTTCTATTTATGGGGTTGAACTTTGGAAGGATATCAAGAAGCCATGAAAATGCAAACCATATTTCACATACAATAGACAACCCCCATAGCCACATTGCATCTTGATTAGGGTTTTGTACTCTCCATCCGAGGAAAAAGAACAGTACTATCATACGAACCATGATCAACAACCTGTTGTTTGATAAATTTTAAGAAAAGGAGTTTAACTTAATTTATTTTTAATTGTAGTTGTATAATTTTTCTATAAAATTTTAACTGGTTCAGAATATAATTTTTCGACAATACAAAATAGAGAGTACCTGTAACACATGACTAAATAAGGGAAAAAGAACATTGTTGTGTACCTGTACGGACTGAGAATTTTAGCAGGAATATGAACTTTCCGAGTCAAAGGTTTCCATGGTTTGTCCATGAAATCCGACATTCCAAGTCCAGTGTCTTGATCATATGAATCATCTTGCCAGTAAGCATTTCCTATTCCATATCTTCCTTTTGTTTCAAACAACCAACGATTATGATCAAAATCCCCAGTTTGTGTCCTCATCAACATCGATTTACTATTCGATTTCATCAGGGACATTCTTCTTTCTATCTTTGCACCGGGAATATTACTGCCACCACCTCCACCACCATATCCTCCTCCTCCTACTCCTCCTTCTTCATCGTTACCAACCGACGGCCTTCTTCTTTGAGACTCCGTACGGAACCTCGATGCTCCATACGGAGTAGGGCCATCGGGCTTGTCTCCCGAGGCATTGGGATTCGAGCCAATTCCGGGTTGATTATCCGGTGTTGGTGGCATCATTACTGTGTAATTAGTAAAATCTTGGCTCGAAAAGTCGCCTGAAGAGTCGTTGTCATCATCCCTGGAGAGACTGACTACCCGGCCACTGGGTGTTCTCCGGGCAAACTTCACACCTGTTTGCTTTGGGGGAGTGTTTGAGGATGGAGCAGAAGATGTGCCTTTGGGACCTGAAGTTGCCATTTTCTGAATTAAGAAAAAAAAATTTTTTTTTTTAAGTTCTAACTATCAATTCACATGCATGCATGGCTTCTGATCAGAATGTCTTGTAGGAATATGATTAATCTTCCTTTCGGTTGGGTCTAATTCAATTGATGTAACTGATCCAAGAATTCGAAAGTGAGAAGAAACTCTGAAAAATATGTTGTTGAAGATGACAATATTTCTGAATGGCCTTGAAAAATCAAAATGAAAATTTGATGGTCTTAATTTGTTTTTTTCTTTTTGAATATTTTTCATTTCTGGGCAACCAGCCTTTTTCCTTGTTTAACGCCATGCCTCTCTCTCCATGTGAGGATGTATATATTACCAATAAAGTTGTCAAGAAATGAAAAATTGTGATACAAACCGGGTTCACGTCTCCACGTAGATCTTGTAGTCCAAGTCAAGGTAATGGTTATTATTTATTTTTTCAAAATAAAGTATCAATACTTTTTTACAAAATATGTGACGTGACTCAATGTGAGTACATGATCCAATGAATCCGATCTATAATAAAATTTTTCAAAATAAATAGAACAATGTCATTGAATATAAATAGTTTTAAAATATTTGAATCGAGATTTTTTTTATCGTGTGACATAATTGATTTACATTCCTATAAATCTAATTAAAAAGTCATGGAAGATCAAAATATTTTATTTCTAATTTTGGAAATATTATATAAGGTACTTAAATATGCTCAAATATAAAAAGAAATTCCTTTTCTTAAGATCTCTTACTAGAGTCAAAATCTATGTATTCTTTGTTTACTTCTCTTTTATTGAAAGATGATTGTTGTTTTATATATCCCGCTTTAGAATGTTGTCCAAAGCCAAAACAAAAGGCCAAAAATAGTTCTCAACAGATCTTGAAAAAAAGATATGAATCAGGAGACCCCCAAGCTGAACTAGAATTATTTTTCCTTTGACTAAAAAAAGGGGAGAAAATTAACACAAATATATAAATATATATTTATATATAACAATCTTCTTAATTCATTCATACATAACAATAGTCTCTGCTATACATAACAATAGTCTCTGCTATAAGAGGCAAGTCCAAAATATTTCAAAGCCTGATTATAAACCCTTGCCATGCAAGATTGCACTAGAAATTTCTAGGGTTCAAATCTTCTATTACATGTATTACGAGGTCTGTTACACATTGAAAAATTGTTATGTATATCCAATTGATCAAATATTGCATTTTATTAGGATTTAATTTATAAAATATATCTTTAAAAATGATTATAGAGACACCTATCATTTTTCTATTAGTATAATCGGGAAATGTAACACAAGCTATTAATAGAAGATTGGGGACAATTTAGTATTTATCTGACATTTTTGATCCATCCTTAATTTGGTCAAACCTCAATCCCCTCAACAACAATGCCTTCCTTCCATCGGTCATCTCTATTATCCAACACCTGTATCTTCAATACTTCATCTTGGTGATCTAATCCACCAAAGAACCCTCCGAGTAAATCTGCAACCACCCATCTGTTCTTTCCCGGGGAGAGGTGGCCAATATCTGATACTGTATCTAGCCAGACATAACGGCTCTTGTTTTCTATTCTGGCGCTTGAACTAATTTCTTGAACATTAATATTATTAATATGTTCTATTGTTGATTTCATGTAAAATTTAAGGCCATATCTATGGGGTTTTTCAATTAGTTTATACACTAAATATGTTGTGTAATTTGTTCCTTGTGATAGCATTTGTGTTGGAATGTTGGCATGGATCTCCAGGAAGGCAATTTTCTTTAGCTCAGCACCTACAGATATGGTGAATAAGAATTTTTTAATTTGAGTGTCAATTCAAGGGAAAAAATGCTAACTAATTAATATTTCCCTCTACTCAGAATTGAATGTTTCATTTTTGATTTGCATTTTATGGAAAAAAGTTTAACTTATTTCATTTTAGCATTACAATGCTAATTTT
>JAWZTD010000029.1:4926704-5002978 GCA_035221335.1 Echites panduratus
TTAAATTTGAATTCAATTCCCTGTGGGTTCGACCCTACTTGCCCTACTGCATAGTTTGGTAATTAGGTTTAATTTACGTGTGTTGCGACGCGCACGGTTAGATGTCCCTAACCAATAAGAAACATTACTTCTTATTTTCTCGAATGCATCTAAATAATTTCCTAACTTTTCTTCACAGCCAAATACAAGATATAGGCATAACACTGCATATGAACCAATCTTTCATTCAACAGAAGAGAATCCATTAGAAGTTTGTCCACAATCATGTTAATCATTGCATCATTAATTGAACAGTTATCCACTGTGATAGTGGATAACTTGTGATCAATATTCCAAACCCACAAGCATTGAACCACAGCATCACAAAGAACTTTACTTGTATGTGGATGTGGCACATAAACAAACCTAAAGAAAATAATTAAAACCCATGTTAATTCCTTACACGTTATAATAACAAAATATCTCTAATACCTGATTATTTGACTCTGTAGCTTCCAATTTTCGTCAATGTAATGCGTTATGATAGCTATAAATCCTTTTTTCTTAAAAGATGATGTCCACGCATCTGTTGTGATAGCCACTCACCTTTCATTCTTTTCCAAAGTCTCCATTAAGAACTTTCTCTCTTGCTCATATATTTTTAGACAATCTCTTTTGATTGTATTCCTTGATACCATCTTAAAACAAGGATTTAAGTCATCACAAAACTTTCGAAATTCTTCATGATCTACCATGATCAAAAGGTACTCATGTTTAATAATCATTTTAGCTAGGTCCTCAAGAGAAAGCTCTTGCTCAAATGGAAGGGCAAAAATTCAAACTTCTCTTTATTTAAATTTGTTTGTAAAGCCTGTTGTCTTACATCCTTGTTTTTCCTATTTGGAGATCTTTCAAGGTGTTTCTTTAAATGACTAGCTCCTTTCTTTGGATCACCAAGGTAATGGTTCCTACAATATTTGCAAGTCACCTTTAACTCTCCATTGATTGTTTCTTTGATATAAAAAGTCCATACTTCTAAATGAACTCTCCCTAATGTAAGACCAGATTGTTTAGCAGGAAGATATATCAAAGGATATATTTTTCTTCTAGTTAGAGGAGCTATATCTCGGATAGGTGTTAAGCAAAGTGTTGTTGCGACAATTGCAATGGAAGCTAAGTTTATATCTTGCTATGAGGCACATTATGGTTGCAAAATTTTATTTCTGGACATAAGATTGTCTATTCTATTTCAAGACCATTGAAGATTCTTTGTGATAATGAAGTTGCAGGGTACTTTTTTGAGAATAATAAAAAGGTCAATTGTAGTAAGCATATTGACATCAAGTACTTGACAGTTAGAGATTACGTGAAGAGGCACAGTGTGTTTTTTGAGCATATAATAATTAGCACCAATTGATGATTTTTGATAATATGACTAAGGAACTACTAGCTAATGTGTTTCAAGATCATGTAACTGACATGGGGCTTACTTTTTCATGTTAGATTTGTCTTTACTCTCTGACCGTTAATTGGATTTTAGTTGTTTTTGACCTGACAATATGCATTGTGTATTCATGTATTTTGTTATGATCATTGGATCATAAAGTTTGGACTCTGAATGGATTATTTTAGCTCATTCATAAAGTGTTTTATCACTTTTAAAGCAATTATCTAATGGTATATGTGGTCCAAATGGGAGAATGTAAGATGTCTCTTAAAATAAAAGACTTAAAGTGGACCACATTTATTTATTTATTTTAAAGAAATAAAAAGACTCCAAATATTTATTTATCAGATAATTTTAAGTGGATGTTATGTGCGTTATCATGTCTTTATCAGTTTCCTTGATGGAAGGAAATTGAATTTGTGTTCTATTAAATTGAAAGTCCATAGAATATCTATAATACATCTGTGACTACCACCAAAGTAGGCAATAGGCTAGAATTTCTCTCTCTCTCTATCTCTGAAATTTCTGTCTAGATTTATTCTCTTTTCTTAGTTTTTCTTGAAACTTGATTGAATCTCCAATCTGAAGAACTTAAATTCCACAGTTGAAGGTAAGTCTTTCGCTATTATGATTGTTTTAACATATTATCCAAATGATGAAGCTAAAAGGAATTTCAAGAAATCACTTCTAGAATGAGTTGATGTGATGAATTGCTTGGTAGAGTTTTTATTTTATCTAACTTTAGTGGTATATTTAAGTTGGTGTTTGGGTTATGAATGGACAATTAGATTGGTTTAGTATAGCCGTGGTTAATGGAGTTTTATTTTTGAAGTTGCATTACATTATAATGCTTGGTTTATTTATTTTTTTGGAGAAGCCCGATTCGCTTTGGATCACCAAGTTGGTGGTGTTTTTTGTATCTGGAATCTTTTCCTTTAAACCATTTAGAGACATTTGGTGTTAGTAATCTCTTTTAGCTTTTTTTTTTTTTTTGTCTGTTTATTTGTATAAGATGAAGAATACCTCATACATTAGGTGATCAAATGAGCATATCAACAACTTCGTCATCTAATTATACTCTACTTACACATATTAGTATAGGAAAATATGGTTATTGTCTTTGAGTGGAAAAAGCTAAACCAAATTTGAACTAACTTAAAATCACCAAACAAATATGCACTAACATGTACACACTAAAACAATACATTAAATAAATTGGTGTTTTTAACAAACTTGCATTAGTTTAAACACTAAGACAATATACTACATCAATTGGCATTTTTAACAAACTTGCACTAATTTAAACCCTAAACTAAGAACATACTAATTTATCAAACTTGCACTAATTTAAACACTGCACTAAAGCTATACTAATTAAACAAACTTGCACTAAAAATGGCTAACAAAAGTCTATCAATTCGGTTTACTTCCAGACTTCAACAAATTTGGACACAAACAACAAAGCCAAACAAAACTGTGAACTAACGCCGATAAAAGCTGTCATTTCTCCTTGATTCTTCATTCTCTATTTCACACCTTCAATGTCTCCTCAGGTATAATCATGGCTAAACAAACAAACATTAGAGGGTCATAGCAAGAGAAAAATCCACCATGGCCTGCCATCTACACTCACCAAAACACACAAAAACTAAAGCTCTTTACAACTAAGGAAAATAGTTTAGGCTAGAAAAAAAAGTCCCAAATCAAGATTTAAATAGAAGAAAATTATCTTACCCTATACATTTGACACCAAAGAAATCGTCTTCTTTGGTTTAAATTAGTTGGCGAAGTCTTCCTCGTCACCCTTTCCACTATAACATTGCACACCCACTTCTTCTACCATAAGCTTTGTGAAGAAAGATACACTTTTCCCCCAAATTTTCCCTCCTTAGAGACGTTTTGCTTTTACTGAGCTCAAAGTATAGTCATTACTTAGATCTAGCAATCCCACCTATTCTCAAACCTGACTCATGATTTACGCCTTTCTCTGTCAAGGAGCGAACTCTTCTATTGTGTTACATTTCCTCGTCTCACCCCCTTTTGAATAAGAAAGGATGTTCACACCTTGCAAAGGCTTGAAGGTGGAAGCGCAGGAAGCTGTTCAGCCACCTAGTGCCAACGGAAGCAGATGAAAGAACACTTTAAGACTAGATGTGCAGACTTTCATAGGCATGGTCCTACACTTGACTAAAGTAAGCATGCGTACACATTCACGCCTAAACTACTATAAGAATTGGAAGAGTATCGAGGAGGGCCTGAAAGCCATTTGAGCAGGCAAAAATACTATAAGAATCCTATTGATAGGTTTTTAAGAAAACCAAGGTTGGTTTTTTTTTTTCACGATTGTGGGTTAAGCAAGAGTAAAAATCTTACAGTTTTGCCCCTAAAAAATGGTCACATGTAGTGCACGTTACTTGCTCTGCTGTGTAAACAACCGAAGAGTGATGGTTTGGACCATTTTGATGACATGAAATATCATATGGGACCATTATGGATGCGAAAAAACATGTAGGACTAAAACATAGTTTGTCCTAAACATGTATGATTTCATTAGCTAAAAGCCATAATATTAATATGGAAAAAGAAACTTAAATTTCCACCCGAGTTCAATAATAGGATAAATCACAATATCTTTGTAATAGTTTTATCTAATTTAAAATCTTGAGTATAAAATTACATCATAAAATAAAATGTAAACTAAATATAGTATAGTATAATATGATATAATATATTTAATTTAATATTATTATAACAAATTTTATTATTTTTACCGTACACTAAAAGAGTTCATTATATTATATATAAAAAATCACTTAATTTAGGGCCTATTTGGATTGTCCATCCATCCAAATGGATGTATGTTTGGACTAGAGGCCATTTTCCACTCAAAACAATTGACCCGACCCAAACCCGGATGGAAACTGACTTTGAATAGTGTTCATCCATTTTCCAAGTCTGAGGACTACAATGTAGCTTTTGTTAAACTCTTGCACATTTCCCAAGAGGAATGTGATTGCATTTGAAGGCAAAGATATCATAATCCCTCTTCAGTCGATTTCTTGTAAAATCAAATCACATCTCCAGGATCACTCTTCATTTTTGCTCGATAAATCAAATCAAATGACGAATTTGATTTGTTGTTTTTGATTCAATATTGTACTTGCCGATGGAACAGAAGGTGGAAGCAACCATCGGGTTGGTTTCTTATCAAAAGAAACTCTTAGGCCGAAAGCGCCAATGCTCAATTTCTCCCGATCCGGAGCAACCGAGGTTTAGTAACAAGAGGGTAAAGTTAAGTCCTTTTGTGTTCCCTAAATATGTTAGGGAGCAGCTTTTAAAATCTTGATATGCACTGAATCGGCACTACGAAAATGTTGTGATTACTCCCTAATTTGTTGTTGATTCCTCATGGATTAGTAGACTACTTTGCACAGATGCGGTGGGTGTGGTTGATAGCACACGCGTAGTGTTTTCCATAATTGTTTGTGGTGGTTGTTCTTCTAATTCGTTTAGAAACAACAAAAAAACACACTATTTCATTTCTTCATTTTCATGTTATGATAGGAAAATCCGGGGGACTAGATAAGTACACCTACAAAGGTTGAGGTCCGTAGGTAATGCCACTTGAATTGTTTTGACATAGTCTTTGTTTGTGATAGGTGTCCATGTTGTTTTGTCAAATGTATTTTCGACGCCCTATTCCACTATCAACCATTAAGAATTGACATTCATCATCTGGTTCTAATAGCAACCCCACGAATTGCATTTGTGGGAGGCCACTTGATCAAGTGTTTATAATTAATATTATATCTTTGAGGGTCAAATTCAATGAATTTGTATGGAAGTTTTCAATTCACTTGTTGTGTTACACAAATTCCTTGAAATGCATTGTTTATGACTGATTTTTTCCTACATATTTGCATGACTTGATTGAGAAAGCTAGGTGTGAAATTTTGAAGTGATTTATTGTTGTCTTCATGATGATCTATTTATACAGTTCATTGATTGAATACATAATGGACTCTGGCAAAGTCTAGTTAATGTTATACATGTGTGTTTACTTATGCATTAAGATAATCGATTACACAATCAATTATCGTAGACAATTGGAGATAAGAGTAGTTCATTTTGGACACTTGCTCTTGAGTACATGTTCCTTGTCATCTTGCAATAATGGAAGAACAATGAGGGGAGATGGCATGGGTGTAAGTACGCTAATAACACTTGGAATGATATCAAGAAAGATTTTAGTGCTCATGCTGGCTTTTCTTTTTCTGACCGGCAATTGAAATCGAAGTGTGATTGATTGAAAAAATAATGGAGCATGCTGAAATGGTTGGTGAAAAACCATACGTGCGTTGTATGGGATTCGACCCTATACACTATTTCTGCTTCTGAGGAACAATGGGCACAGATTCTTGTGGTAAAGTCTTTCTTTCATATCGACTTTGATTCATCATGGTTGTTTGAAATAAAAGAACCCTAATGTGAGTTGCTTTTGGAAAGTAAAACCAGATGCCAGGTATTTCTAGAAAAATGGCCTACCACACTTTCAACTCATAGATGACATATTTTATAGCAGTGGTGCTCAAGGAGAATTTGCCAGATCTTCATAGCAGCCGGCTTTGGACAATGATGAGGAGGATGATTTGATAAGGCAACTTAGGAGTAGTTCTAGAGGTTTGAAATTAATGGATGTCGCTGCAATTGGATCTGATTCCAATGACACAATGCAAGCTGGAATAAAAAAGTAGCAGAGGCAACGCTAGATCAAGTGGCAAGAGGAGAAAGTGCTCACAGTCAACTGGAGGTCAAACGGGCACCACTGTCCAAGGTGCTTAGGTTTAAGGTCTCAATGCACAACATGAGATGTTCAGATCATATACTCATGTTGGAGATGCAATTGCCAAGCAAAATGAATTCAATGCATACCGCCTTGTAAAGTGGGATAGTAGCACTCCGAAATGCAATTCAATTTTGTTTAAGGAGTTTGGTCATCTTCCACCAAATCAGTTGGATAATTTTCGTCATGAGTTTCGGGATCAATACTTCCGAGAGCAATGGATCTCAATGCCCCCAGAGCATCTTAGTTATGCTATATTGAAAAAATTTAATCCATTAGAATAAAAGTTACCCTATCTTACATCAACGCCTAAACTTTTAAATCATTATTTCTTTTATGCTTGCAACCACAACTAGATTTTCCGGTAATGGTTGCTATGTGATGTTGTGCCTTTTATAACCCTTATAACATTGTGCCTGTTGTTCGATTTCATTAATTAAAAATTCTTGTGTTTTGTGGCTTTATAGCCAATAATGTTCTGCCTTTTATGATAATGAATAGCTGTTATGTGTGAATAAGAGCAGAATATATGGCTGTACTGGATGCCATAATTGATCATCATTGTGCAAAAACCATAGGCCTATTCCCTTTTTTTTTTTCCAGATTGCCTTGTGTTACTGTTTCCTTGATCGATTATAGTGATAACACATCCTTTGCTATTTCTTGTGTATATAATCCAAGTCTTATGGCAAGTTCTAATGAGACATATGGCATCAACGACGACGATTAGCAACGGGCAACGACGATGATTGGCAAGAGGACAATGATAACTTTGAGTCCACGGATGACTCCATGAGCCATGCTCCGTTTGGCTTGTCAGAGGTTTGCATAGATGTTGACATGCACACAGATAAACTACCATGCAGAACTTCACAGTTTACGGGAGCTGCCTGGGTACGTGCATTGTTAGAACTACATCCTAAAACAACACATTCTTGTTCGGGCATGATGAAGGAGGCTTTCGAGAAGCTTTGCAACTTGATATGTGAACGACATCCTTTGGTGTAACCAATAACAGCTGTGTGTGACAGTGTGGGAGAGCCTTGCTATCTTCCTGAGTTGTATGCAGAAATCCAAAGACCACAGCGAACTGGCCTCGGACTTCCAGCACTCAACGGAGACAATATCTCGACATGTTAAGAAAATAGCTCGTACTCTTGCATCATTAGAGGCGCTACCATCCCTCAATTCTATATGATCAGAGTAGCTACCCATGGTTTAAGGTATGAATGAGAAGATTCCCAATTGATTTGAAATATGGATTTCCCTTATTCCGACGATGGGAGTATTAACAACGGTTACTATTCTGCAGGACCTCATTGGAGCGCTAGATGACACTTGTATTTATGCAAATGCACCTGAATCTCATACGGACACCTACCGGACTACTTCATTGCCCGAAACATCTTGGCTACTGTTGATCCTGATATGCACTTCATATTTGTCCACGCCTGGTGAGAAGGCAATGCCCACGATAGTATAATGCTTGACGACAAGATGCACAGCCCACAATATGGATTTCCCATGCCCCCTCCAAGTGACTTTCTATATCTAGCGAAGTACTACCTTGTCGACGCTGGATACAAGAACCACCCTAGCTTTCTTGCACCTTTTGAGGGGGAGAGATACCACACAAATCAATTCCAAGGATGACAATTTCAGGGGGCTGAGTAATTGTTCAACCATCACCATAGCAGAATAAAAAACTTGGTAGAACGTACCTTCGGTGTCTTGAAGAAGTACTTCAAAATTTTGAAAGATTCAAGTATGCCACCTTACAAGCTACAGCGACAAAGCACCCTAGTAATTGCATGTTGTGTCGTGCACAATTTTTCCACAAAAATGATCCATATGACACCAATTTCAATACATCCTCCAATCATAATGGGAGTGAATCAGACCACACTCCCAACGACATTGATCACAAGTCCTCTAATTCTAAAACAAATGACGCGGATGACATTCTTTTTGTGCATGAAACCCAAGAGGACGCATCAACATCTGCATGGAATCAATTTGGAGAAACAATTGCTAATGATATGTGAAATCATATGATATAGCCTACTCGATGCCGTAATCGATCATGACGTGAACTAACACTATTGATCCAATATTACATTAACAACATATGTTTAACTGGTGTCAACATTTTGCATTTAGATTTTCTTTGATTTTGGGTATAATTTGTTTTGGAAAATTCATTATTATGATGCCAAAGCAACCCCTGCTTTGGTAATATGCTCCTTAACCGAGATCATGGCAAATGGAAATACAATGACATAGGTCATAATTACAAATGGAAAATGAGCATGTTTTAAAATTGTGTCATAAAAACTTTGACATTATTTTCCCCATCCATTATATATATATGGTATTTGAAGTAGACAAAAATTACTGGAAAAAGAAAATAAAGGGAAAAATTTGCAAAAAACCACACTTCACAATCAGTTCATAATTACAATTGGAAATATTCTTTTTTCAAACTTTTGGATCTAAAAAATATTATTTTCCTAATCTATGTAATGAAAAAAAAAAATTTTCAACATAAATTGGGTATTGGAAGTCCACATAAATTAGAGGAAAAAGAGAATAAAGCCAAAAATATCCTAAGAACAACTCTTCACAATCTATTCGTAAACCCTAAAACCTAATATCTGGCTCTGTTTTCGTCCGCCTGCCGCTCTATCATTCATCCCCTTCACCTGCTACACTTGTTTTGGGAATTTGCTAATTCATGGAAGCCTTTTCTATTTTCCTAGATAATAAAACCCTAAACATCTTTATAATGAAAGCTTTGAAGCTGCTTGTTATCCATACCACCAAAACAATCACCTATTGTTCATTCCCACCAAAACTCCACTGCCATGCCTTGAACAAAAAAAACCATCTATGTGCTATCAGAATGTAACCGCTAAGCTACGGAATCAATCCCTTTTTAGTCATATGATAAGAGTGAGACCAAAAGTCCGAAAAAAGATGCTGCTGGAGAATGACAAGTTTTTCATTTGCAAGTTATTCGAACAATACTGGAAGGATTTCTCAAAGAAGGAGGTTGTCATCGGCAACCACCCAAGATGTCTGAACTGGAAACCATAACCGACTTCTCTAACCTCATCCAATCCCAAGAGTGGCAGCGTCTATTTCACTATAACACCTTCGGCGACATTCTTGTTAGGTTGTTCTACTGCAACCTCATAATTACTACATCAGACGATGGGGAAATTGTGGCACACAGTATGGTTAGGGCTCAGGAAATAACATTTGATAGCACCTTTATCAATAAGACATTTAGTTTTTGTGACTGTGGTTTCAAAATTTCTAATGAGGAGGAAGGCAATTTGGAGATGCAGAATGAAGTGAAACAGTTTCTCTTTGGCGGGAGGGCATCAACACCCAATAATATGCCTGTAATTACTTGTATTGAGGCAATGATAATTGCCCAGTTCATGAAAAAAGCTCACCCGCAATGATCACCTACTGACATACAAGGTGATGAGGCAAGAGAAAACAAATTTCAGTAATGTCTTCATGATGAATCTCAAAATGGCGTACTACAATCCAGCAAGATGATTGAAAAACGACGCTCTCTTGACAAGCCTTTTTCAGTTGCATGGAGTGGACTTGGAGACTAAATCATTGAGGCACACTTGACTCAAATTTAGGTTCGCAAACCTACGAGCAATATTCTGTCATAAAGAACCTACAGTCGGTTGTCCTTCAGTGGGTCAAAGTGGAGAAGATGGTGACTCGTCTGAGTTGTTGTTTTCACAAGTCCTACGGAAGGTAAAATCAATTGAAAAATCTATTAAAAATCCTGATCGGCATATGGCGAGATCTGAAAAAGCTGCTGAGGTAGCATCCAAGAGTGAGATGGAAGTGCACAACAGTGACGATGCTAGTGAAAGTGATGGTTAGGGGAATATTTAGGCCATAATACTCCTGAAGAACTAGTATTTTATAACTGCTGCTACTAATCTTTTGTTTCTATTTTGGATTTGGTTGAACTCATGACCTATAATACGTAGGTTGTACCTTCGAACCACTCGACCACACAATTGAATTAGTATTATTAATTATTGGGCCATATAATTTAGCCAGATATAAATAATTTAAATTAAGTTGATGGGGCATTATAATTTAATAATTTAAATTTAGTATTATTATTGAATGTTGATGGGGCATATAAGAATAGTCCGGGTCAAGCTGCTATTGGAGGGGTAGTTCGAACCAATCAAGGAGTATTTTTGCAGGGTTTTTTCACAATTTTATGGGATTAAATCAAATATTAATGCTGAGGCTCATGCTTTTCTGTTCGGTTTGCAGCTTTGTGTTCAAACGTAATGGTTGCAAATTAATACTCAATCTAATTCATGAGTGGTTGTTGATATGATAAAAAAGGGGAATTTCTACCTTGGAAGCTTTGCAAGATCAGGGAGATTAGAGTTCTTAATAAAGGAGCATTTCATATTGTTCACATTTATAGAAAAGCTAATCAGGTAGCAGACTTCTTGGCAAATCTTTGTTGCTTCTTGAAGAATCATAGTATGTTCTACAATTTTTCTTCTTTACCTTCTTTTGCTTGGGGTGTGTGTAAATTAGATTTTGATTTTACTCCTTATTTGTGTTCATTTTCATAATTTTTTTATTTTGTATGAAGTAGACTTATCTAAACCTTTCTTACGGAATTAGGCATTTCTAGACTTATCCATTGTAATTGTTTTTCATCTAATAAACAAGTAGTTGTCTGCCAAACCCCACCATCAACGATGGTGTTTTGAAAAAATTAAATTAAGCCACCAGTAAGGCTTAATTCTATTAAATTAAGAGGGTCGTAGTACAATTTTCAATTAAATTTTTGTTTACTTAAAAAAATGGAATTAATTTTGAATATTTCAGAAAATAGAAATATTTAAATCAATACAAAGAGGATATAATATTATTATTAAAAACAATTAATTAATCTTTATACCAACTTTCCTAAGTATAAATACTTTCTAAAATACTTTTTTCTTTAGGTTTCTCTTTTTGTCCGCCTTTTTCTTCACTCATTTTGAGACGGAAAATTCATAGAAATTCCTAATTTTAAATTTCTCCAAGCAACACATTTATAAATCTATAATAGTTTAATATAAATTTTATATATAATTATTCGATCATGCACAACTAAGTATTGGTCTTGTGAAACAAACATTTTTGTATAAATAAATAAATATTATTTTTTATTTTTCTAAAATTAAAATATTAATTATTTTAAAATTAAAAAAATTCATCTAAAAATTTTACATTGCAATCTAATCAAAGGGGTTTTTATTTCCCATGCCATAGATATAGTTGATTGACATTTCATTAAAAATACAAATGTGGAGACAATTTTTTTCAATTTATTATTCTTGACTAAATTAACTAAAATATCAATCATGAAAATTTTGTTCAATGTGTATAATGATGTCAAAACTTGTCCAAATAATTTTTCTTTCATATGAAATTGAATGTTAACTTTTAATATTTTATATAAAAATTAAATAGTGTCTTTAAAATTCATTTAAATGATCAAATATCCTTATAGTTAATGTAAAACTAAATAGTTCATATTTCATGGTAAAATTAGTGTTTGTATACATGTAAAATTGTTGGACTTTTGGTAACTCATCTTTCAGTTAAATTATAGTTTATCTCATATATATTTTTTCAACCATTATAATCCCTCAATATATTACGAATAACTGTTTTGATTTAAACCACAAATTTTGGGCAACTCACATTGTTGAACTGGTTACGTGACTCATACTAGACTATTTTAAAGGGGCAAGTATCTCAAACTCAATCCCCCTGCTCAAATAACAACTAATACAAATTATTTTATAAACTTCAAGTTAATTTATTTTTATCTTTTAATCCTAAGGTAATTATAGATTTTTTAAATTTAAAGATTAAGTTTGACATCTTTGCCCCTTTGAACTTGTCTTGTACCAGTCATGTGACTAATTTAATATTACAGATAAAAAAAAATAGTGATTCGGACTAAAAAGTTTTCTATATAATATATTAAAAAGATCATAATAGCTATATATATATATATATAAATATATATATATATATATATATATATATTAGATCAATTATATCTTGGTCAAGGGACCAAATAATCTCTGATGTGTACCTTAACTTATAAAAAAGGAGAAAGTTGATCATAAAAGATTCTTGAGCGTTTTCAAACCCCAGGAACATAAAGTAAAGGGACACAATTCCAGTTATTCTGGTTTTATACTAGTTTTTTTATGAATCGACTTTTGAAGTAATTAGATTTTATACCTTAATATTCCCATCTTGATTAAATTAATCCAGATTCAATTCAAGTAATTCTAGTAAATTTTCAACCATTCCACTCTTTTTAATATTTTTTTAGCCCGCTATCATTATTTCTGGATGTCCATAGGACCTAATCCAAAAAGATTTTAGTGGAATTTTGAACTCCAGATCTATGATCTATACCTTCACCACTTCAATTACTAGAGTGTGTCTGAAGGGAGCCCATTCTTTTTAATATGATATTATGTGCAAGAATCGAACACTTAATTTTAATAACATTAGAAATCTTATTATCAAAACATATAATGTCATCGTAAGAGTCATCTGCTTGACCTTATACTCCCTTCATTAGGAGTTGAATTTTCAATTTTCCATTTTGAATTATTTGGAACTTAACATCTCTTTTTCTAATTTAATTAAACTTTTATTATAATAAGTGATATTATAATGTTAAAATTAACTAAGTTAAAAAGAATTCTTAAAATCAGAGTTAGTTAAAATGAGATATTCAATTTTATGGTTTTTAAAATCATATCAGATCGATCGGTTGAACCAAACTTGGATGGTCTTCGGTTCCATTAGATTCAAAAACTGTCTCTAATAAAAAATCAAGATATATTCAATTGGGCTAAAAACCTTTAACAAAATAAAGAGGTTGAAGGGGTTCAAACAATTAACCTCTTAAACATAAGAAATGGGTTCCAACTACATCGATAATAATAATTTTATGTTTTACTTTCAATTTAAATCCTTAATATTGTCAAAATCTCTAGAATAAAAATCTTATGATTAATAATTAACTTATTTCAACCATTCACAATTATATAATCAAATATTTAATTAAAATTTTGGTTGTAATTATAATATTTGGAGAATTTTTATAAAATATTCATACATGTCATCCAACAAATTAAGTAAATTTTATATTTTGATTGAATATTAACTTTTTTTTAATTTATTTTCCTAAAGGTATATTTGAAAATGAGTATTTTTCATGCAAATTTAAAAATAATTTTCTATTTTCATAGAAATAACTTATATTTTCTAAAAATTCAAAATAAATGGAAAAAAAACCAAAACTCAATTTGACCGATTTAACCTTGAGCCTTTTATAAATCCGATTCATCTCGATCCAATTTAAAAACCATCATTAAATTATGAATGGAGGGAGTATTATCTTATTATCACCAACTACCCCATGTCTGTAGGGTAATAATATTCTACCTTTGTTAAGCCAAAACTCAAACTCAAATTGACATTGTTTATGAAAAAAAAAACATTAATTTGTTTATGAACAAGAACACATGCATGCATTAATTTGATAAATGCAAAACATTAGTATTGTGCTTTGCCAACTTTTAGCAGTGATTTTTACGGTCCTTTGTGGGGAAACAAACAAAGTTAGCATAAGCATCCCCCCCCCCCCCAGCTCATCATCATTTCACTTGATCTATGTTATGGTTGTCCCCCTTTTGGAAATGAAATGATGAAAGGTAGCATAATTCTTCCTATACTAATCGCATGCTAACAGCATTAGCCATCTTTTTCTTTCAAAACAAAAATTTAGCCTTTTCTTTCTATATAAATATATATATATATACAGGCAAAATTTAGATAATGTCACCCAAATTTTAATTAAATAATTGATTGGTCTGTACCCATATAAGCAGCTGAGAGTTTTGTCCTGAATGTTGAGTACGACTACTATTTTGATTAAACTCTTTCCCTATTTTCGAAATCTCTTCAAATGCATGCAAAACTGTAGTTCTCTTTCCTTATAATAATGACATAAAATTTCCCAAAATCAAGATAAAAAGTCAAAAATAAAAAATCAAGACAGTAAAGTGTGCAAATAAAAAGTAATCAAGATGGGTAAATAGGTAAAACCATAATTATCCCTTTTTTCTACTAGCAGGGTTTGGGGCAGTTTCGTATGCATCTTGACTGTTTCGTTAGGAGGTGCAACTCGCTAAGGTTAATTTGCAGAAGGTTAAGGTAAACTCATGACCTGCGTTATGCACATCTCAAATCTATAAGTGCAGACTAAAATTACTTTAATATTGATAAAAAAAGATATTAAATGATAACTAATTTAAAATGGAAAAGGCATGTGCCTTTTGTGAAAATTTAAGATCTATTAGAATGGAAAGCAATAAAGATAAACACAAGAGATTTTTAATGAGGAAAACCAAATAAAAAAAAACCTCAGATTACCAAACAACCATGAATCTAAGTAGATTATAAGAGCTCCGCACACGTTACAGATAGCAATTCCAATCCAAATTTGAGTATAGGGTGTTACATTTTAAAATAAAAATTAAATATTTTACCTTTTAGTAAGTTACAAACTTACAAGATTATTAAGTTTTATATTATTTAATATTTTATCTTAGCATGTAATAAATCCTTATTAAATGTTAGTGATAGGCAAAATGGGTACGACCCAAAGGACCAAACTCAACTACACATAAACCCAAACCAAAGAGTTAAGATCCGATCTTTTTTAAGCCCCAAACCTAAGAAGGTCCAAAAACATATACTTATAAACCTTATAAAGGTTCTTCTACATAACGACGATCTCCTTCTATCTCAGTAATGCTAGCGATCTGCAAGTCAGAGACTTATGACAGAGATATAGGTAGTTAGGGACGACCTCGAAGGTCGTGGGCCATTATCAAGGTCTCTAGAGAGCTCCCCAAATAATACTAGGGATCATGAAAAGCTTCCCTAACAATCACCGAGACTTGTTAAAGGAACGTAACACACTCCAACAAGGAAACTCCCAAAGGGAGAATACGATACAAAAATGTTAACTAGATACACTTTCTTTCAATCATACCAGATCACACAAGATACATGACTCCTAAATTGAAGGAAATTGATTAGCCTCCACCTAAATAGGAGACCATGATCACAGATTAACGGGTAAGGAGAATAAGCTCAGTTTACTAGTGTATACTCTCCGTCATTATCAGCTCTTTCTGGTGACTGACTTGATCATCGGAGTGTACCAAAGCCGATAGCCCTCTTCGGGGATCCATTGTCCCCGTCACTTCTGGCACCATCTGTGGGAAGAAAGATTAGAAATCTTTTCTCACAAAAGAAAATAAAACTGCCATGGCACGAGAGCAATCAACAAGACAAGGATGGCCCCAAAGGACTGAGTTGCACATTGTAGAGGCAATTCACGAAGAGCCTTCACTGGTTGTTCTGGAGGAAGAACCCCCAAAAGCCTCAGAACAGGTACCAAAGTTGAACACAGAACCAACTCACTTAGGGCCATCCAGAAAACCTGAAGAGTTCATAAAAAAAGGCATAACACAGACCATTTGGTATCCAGACGATCCACAAAGATCTCATGGAAACTGCATCGCTATATCCGAACTTTTGCTAGAGAGAATATTAGAAGTGCTAGAAGGATTGACATAGAGAAATGACTATGTGTCCACAGGGAGAACTTCATCCCAAACTCAGCAGACAGAGAAGGTCCCTTGAGGATCTTGAACTATTAAAAGATCTACAGTACAGAATTCCAGAGACCACTTCCATCTCAACAGATCCAAGTCAACACCAAGAAATACAACCTGGGGTTCGACAAAATAGTAATAGGGGAAATCAACCTCCTGTTAACAGAGAGAAACTCTCCAAAATTGAATTGAGTATGACTTAAGGGATAAGTTCAATAGAGTAGCAATATCTCGAAATCAAGGTCAGAGAAGAAAAAGCCACAGAATCCCTCAAGGCGAAAGAATTTCAAATCAATATTATCGATTGGAACAAACAAAGAGTAAAAGCATGGAAGTCCTAGCAAACAGAGGTGCCTCAAGTCAATCCTAAAAAGGTAGAAAGCCCAGAATTGCAGAATGGGATTGACCTTGTAGAACGATTACCCTTTGCAGAATAGGATTGACCTTGAAGAAAATGCCTCCTGGATTCAAGCCCCCTCAAATTGCAACAAAATATGATGGGACAACAGAGTCATAACTATACATAGATAAGTACTTCTAGTACATGGAAATGTTTGAATACCTAGAACAAGTCAAATGCAGAGCCTTTTGTTTCACCCTAACCAAGAAAGCTCAATCTTGGTTTGAAGGGCTTCTAGTATCAAGTATCTCAAGATAGAATCAACTTAAAGACCAATTTCTGAAGAACAATCAAAGTAGCAAGATGTGTGAGAGAGATATCAACCACCTTTTCACTATCAAACAGAAAATTGGAGAAAGCACGAGAGGCTACCACAGTCGATTCAATGATGAAGATGTAGAAATCAATTAGAAGAATGATATTATATACATAACAGCCTTCAAACAAGGATTGCAAATGGGGGTATGTAGCATTAAGGCTAGCTAAAATGGAGTTTACTATTGAAAAGCAGTTACTAACACTCATAGAGAGGCTGATAAAAGCAGAGGAGACAAAAATCTAAAAGAAGATCCCTGGATTTACACCTCCATCTGAAAAGCCAACTTAGGCAAAACCCCAGCAAAAGAACACTTCCCGGAAAAGAGAAAGAAGGGATCTCTTATCAAAGGGAGGACCTCCAAAGAAAAAGAAAAAGACCTTTCCTGACCTCGTGATCCCTCCATTAACAACAAGCAGAAATTTTGGTAGCAATCGAAAGGAAAGGACTGATCAAACCTCCACAACTTCTCAAATCTCTAATAGTAAAAAAAGACATGAATAACTTTTGTCAATCCCATAGAGAATAAGGTCACCTTAGTCAAGATTGCTTCAACCTCAAAAGAGAGGTTGAGAGAATAACAAAAGCACCAACAGATTAGCGACCTCAAGAACAACTACAATGACCTCCGTTGAGAGAAATCAGTGCAATTGAAAGAAGATCTAAGAGAACAGGATGTCTAGGAGTAGATCCTTTGATACAAATAGGAAACCTCCAGGTCAAAAAGATACTGGTCAACACTGGAAGCACAGTAAACGTTCTGTACAAAAGATCATTTGATCGAATGGAGCTTGACAAGAGTTTATTGATCCAAACAGACACAACACTCACAAGCTTCAACCGGTCCACAACATATGCAAAAAATCCTAAAGGTCTCAACAACAATCAATGTTGGGGAGAAAAACATAATAGAAGCCATGGACTGGCTAATGGTGGATGCTCATAGAACCTATAATGCGATATTGGGCAAAACGTTAGTCATGGACCTTCAAGTGAAGATCTCATTCACAAATACTGCATCAAGATTAAAGTGGGACCAACCTAGATCACTATCAAAGGAGACAGACAAATTGCATCTAAGTGTTATTTCATGGAAGGGCATACCCATGCTAAGGTCCATATTGATGAGCAATTACCAACTGAGTTAATGGATCCTTCTTAAGAAGACGAAAGGTTTAGAGTTAAAGATATGCAAAAAATTGTTCCTAAAACAAAGTTCCCATTGAAATGGATCAAAATAGGAGATACCCTTTCTGCCACAATCAGGGGAGAGCTCATGAATACACTTCAGGAGAATTTGAAAGTTTTTGCTTGGAAACCGACCTATCTTGAACATAGCAGAGCATCGAGTAGGATTAAGACCTTATGCGAAGCTTGTGAAACAGAAAAAATGGACATTCACTCCCGAAAGAAAGGAAATAATAGCTCGAGAAGTCCAACCTCTTCTCGAGACTAGAATACTGAAAGAAGGTTTATACCCAGAGTGGCTAGCAAACCCAGTTGTGGTCCCAAAGAAGGAAGGAAGATGGAGAAATATGCCTGGATTGAACAAGTATTACCATAAAGAATCCTATCCACTTCCTAGTATTATTCAAATTTTGAACTCTACTACAATATATCAATAGTTGTGTTTCCTGGATGCATATAAAAGATATTATCATATACCCATGGCATTGGAGGATGTAGAGACGACCTCTTTCATAATAGAGGTTTGGACCTACTGCTATAACAAGATGCCCTTCGGATTGAAAAGTGCTAGTGTAGAGTTCCAACGAGCAATGCACGAAATCTTCAAAGATCAACTGGGAAGAAACATCGAGGTATATGTTGATGACATTTTAATCAAGTCCACGAAATCTGATGCCTTCATCGATTACATCCAGTAAACTTTTCAGACTCTAAAAGGAGCACACATGAAGCTGAATCCAGAAAAATGCACTTTCGAGGTCTTAAAAAATTTCTAGGTTTTATGATCTTAGAAAGAGGAATTGTTGCAAACCTAATGCTCTGCTGGATATGGAAGCTTCTCGAAATATAAAAGAGGTACAAAGTCTGATTGGAAAAATGGCAGCACTCAGTCATTTCATTAGTAAGATGGCTGATAGGGGATCTAAGTTTTATGACATGCTAAGGAAACCTTCAAGTTTTTGAATGGACCAAGGAATGTCAATCAGCCTTCACTAAACTAAAAGAATTTCTAGGGAAGCCACCACAATTAGTATCTCCAAAGGTTGGAGAGGAGCTCCTCATGTACCTCACGACAACTGAAAAGGCTGTAAGTTTTGTGCTTTTAGTAGACAGGTCGAGGTAACAATTTACAGCCTATTATGTATTGAGAGGTCCATAAATTCATTACTTAGACCTCGAGAAATTTTTATATCTCATTGTGCTTACATCCAGAAAGCTTAAACATTATTTCAAAGCACATTGGAATTAAGGTCTTGACAAATCAGTCTCTAAGACAAGCATTAGCAAAGCCAAAGCTCTCTAGAAGGACTATGAAGTGGTCTTTGGAACTCTCCAAGTAACAAATTTATTTTTAGCCTCACAGAGCAATTAAGGCACAAGCACTATTACACTTCAGTGAAGAATGCATCAGAATACCAATGGACCTCACAAGGGCAGAGGAAGATGATGTTTAGACCATGTATACAGACAATTCAACTGAGAAAAGTAATACAGGGCCGGGGATTATTTTGGTCAACCAAAAAAAATAAAAATCCTTTATGCAGTGAAATATAATTTTCCAACATCCAACAATGAGTCAGAATATGAAGCTCTGTTAATCGGTTTGAGATTGGTTTAAGCTCTGATGATTCACAAGCTTCATGCAAAGGTCGATTGACAAGTCATAGCCAGCCAAGTTGTTGGAACCTAAGAGGCCAAAGAAAAGATCATGGCAGATACTTGGAAAAAGTGAAACACATGACCTTAAGCATGGAATACTTTTTGATAGAGAAAATTCCAAGACACCAAAATTTGGAAGCCGGTGCATTATCCAAAGTCTTCAAAGTCCTTGAACAGACCAAAAAGGATGTTAAATGTTTGGAACAGCCTTGTACAGCTTCTAAAGAAAACCTAGTGATTGAGGATCATTTGGATTGGAGGTACCCTGTGTCCTGATACCTCAAGCATGGAGAACTCACAAAAAATAACAAGAACAAGAAGGCTCGAAAAATCAAAAGATAGGCCCCAAGGTGATAGTATTATGCTCTAGAACAATGACATAATTTGTATTTGTACTTTTACATGTTATATTTATGAGATTGATTTTATTATATTTATTATTTCCATTAATAATACTATCTGCCCTTTGGTCATTAAGTATGTGACTTAATAGTAAAACTCTTTAGGCAATAGATATATTATTCTAAATAGTCCTTATTCAATTTTTATTGTTGGAACAACAATAAATTAATAATAGTATGTAATCTGACTGATGATCACATTTTACTTATCATGAATATGAGATATTCAAGTTAGAACATAAAAACATGTTACAGAACTATGTATTGGACATGACCCATGATAAGAATTACAACATGGATTATGTCATTAGTAATTCTCATCTTTATAATCATATTTAGGTCCCTCGACCTAATTTCTTCTTGGAATTCTATGTCAGGAATTCTATGTCTTGACCTAGTCTAATGTTATCTTTAATAGGATAATAATATAGGCTTTAGTTGGACATAGTATGAATCATAGTGAGAAATGTGAATGAAAAAAGATGGGATTTGTCCCACTCATTTCGAGTGAAATATCCTTTGGATCTTCTTGATGATTTAAATTGAGAAATGCATGTCGTGCTCAAATGAGCTAATAAAGAGTTATTAGTATCATTTGTGTAGATAGTTTAATCAGGAATCAAGAATGAATGATTAAGTTATATAAGGATCACTTAATCCATGCCTTATGCTTAAGTCAAATATTGTGTGACAAAAAGACTAAATATTGGACTTTAAAATAGATTAAAATAGAATTATTGATTTTATTTAACTTGGGTAGTCATAATGTCTTCCTAGAGGCCTCTTATAACTTGTGGGCTTAGACCCGTTGCCAATGTTAAATAAACATACAAGGTAATCATAATTTTTAATTCATATTGAAATTATGACTTCAATTAAATGGGCGGATTTTCTTTTAATAGGATTTTAAAAGAAATTAAAATCGTGTTTTGATGAGATCAATAATTTTTGAATTATTTTTTATTATAATTACATTTACTAATTGTAGGAAATTCGTAATATAAATATAAAATGGGAAAAGAAGCTAGGGTTAGAGTTGGCATCCTATTTGATAGGTAATAGGAAATCCTAGCAGTCCTCCATTCTTCCCTCTTAACTATATATAGAAAAGAAAGGAGTTGCTGGGTTTTTCTTGAACATACAACCTATCTTGATAGGAAGAAAAACCTTAGTCGCCTTCTTCTCCTCTTCTCTCTAGATTTCCACCATCAACCTCTCAAGCTTCTAAATATCTGATTTGGAAAGTTAAAGATTCTAGCAAACTGACCAGCTAGTTAGATCTTGTTGTGTGGATACCAGTAGAGGACGTTCGTGTTTCGCAGCTTCTTGATTTGAAAATTTTGTTGTTTTTGTTCTCCGAAATAAAAAGATATGTTATTCTCATCATTCTGTTTTACATAATGTACATGGACCATGGATCGGGACTGCAAAAAAATTTTATTTTCCGCTGATTTATGTTCATAAATCCCAACATACGGTATATGCACATCAGAAATGACGAGGTCTATTGAAGAAATTTCACTATGCCATTGCATAAATGCCTCAACAAATAAGAATCACAGTATGCAATTGAAGAAATACATAAGGGAATTTGTGGATCCAATATTGGTGCCGAAACAATGACCAAAAAGATTCTCAGAACAGGATATTACTGCCGTACTATGGTATCAGACATTGAAGAGGCAGTAAAGAAATATAAGAGCTGCCAACTACAAAAACAAGTCATAGAGACCTCCTGAAAGTTATTACTCAATAGGGCATCTATTCCGTTTAACATTTGGGGAATAGACATTCTAGGCCCATTTCCAAAGGAATGGGAGGTCTACAATTCCTAATAATGGCAGTAGAGTATTTCACCAGATAGGTAGAAGCAGAACCCATAGCTTCAATGAATTCGCAGAAAGTGTTGTCATTCGTGTGGAGAAATATAGCATGCAGATTTGGAGTCCCACAAGCTATAATCTCCAACAATGGGAGATAATTCATTGGAGAGCCTTTTACGGAATTTTGCTAAAGCTTGGGCATTAAACAGAGATTAACGTCCGTAGCTTATCAATAAGCAAATGGATTAGCAGAGGTCACAATCAGGACTATCCTAGAAGGTCTCAAGAAGAGATTAACAGACTTGGAGAAAGAAGGCAAAAAGACCTTATAGCCAAACGAAATCCCTAGTATCCTATGGGCATACATAACTACACCAAGGAAAGCAACAGGAGAAACACCTTTCAGCCTATGTTTTGGTTTAGAAGCAATACTCCCAGTGGAAAAGAACATGAAAACCCCTAGGCTCACTTAATACAATTCAGTTTTGAAAGAGTGGGAGAGAAAGGTAGACCTAGACCTTCTTGAAGGAGCTAGGAGTAATGCATTAGAAGCTGGCATGAGATACAAAAGGCAAATCACAACTCCTTTCAATAAAAGGGTTAAAGAAAGGAAATTTGTCATAGGGGATATGGTATTTAAAAGATCAAACGTGGGCAAACAAGGATAATTAACTAAATTGCAAGAAAACTAGGAAGGTCCTTATGTCATTCGAGAAGTACACAAAGGGGTAAGCTACATGTTAGCAGACTTTGAAGGTAAGCAAATGCTAAGACCTTGGAATGCTTGTCATTTAAAAATCTTCTATGTCTAGGTCTTGAAGTCCAAGTCTAAAGTTTAGAGATATAGTTTTTGGATTCTTGAAATAAGGAGTCAAATTTTATGTGGAACTGAACTCTGATTGAGTAAAATCTTACACTTTGTGTGACATGCATTCATACTTTCAAAGAGAGTATTCATCATACTTCTAATGATAAGTCAAGAAAGCTCCAACAAACAGAAATCAAGTAGGATATGACATTCAAACAAAAGGAAAGAGGAGCTAAAATCGAATGTTTGTACTTGATATCTCAAAAGAAATAAATATTGTACCATGTGCTGCTAAGAAATTGCTCAAAAAGAAGTCTAGAAGGCTACAATGGAATGAGTTATAGTCAAGCCCTTGATAATTCTTCCCCGGATCCGAAACTTGCAAAGACTTGGTTGACAAGATTAGAGCTATCATTCAAATATGAAACCTCTCTTACCTCTAAAACTTCTTGCCTTGTGTATTAAAGTCTGAGATTTCTGAAGACCTTTTAAAAGGTCGGGTTGTCAACAAAAGAAAAGGCGACATAGGAATTGATGGTGATGACCTTATCTGAGGGATCACAGCAAGTCACTTGATCAGAAAATGGCACATCAGGACCTTCATATCTTCTCACCTCAGCATCTACAATTCCAGAAGTCTCAACCGGAAGACCTTCAAACCTCTTATTAGAACAACTTGGGTTCTAGATTAAAGGAAGATGCACAACAGATGGATCTTGGCTTACATTTTTAGTCCAGAAAATTTTTAGAGCTTCATCAAAGGATAAACTACTAGAATGAAGACTTACTGAAGGTCGGGTAAGTCATGACACATTTACACAAGGAATCAACATCTATCCCAGAAATTGCAAAGGTTTCAATATCAACCCTTGGAATATCTGTCGAAACAACACCTGGAGAAGTCATTATAAGATCGTAAAGAGCAACTTTCACCACCAAATGACTTTAATTCTTTTGCCAAGACAACTTTGAAAAAGTTAACTCAAGATGACAGAGACCTCTATACAGTCAAAGTTCTGTTCCAGAAGCTCACATTAAGCTCTTGAAGCTCACTAATGGAATTCGAAAAAATGAGGACAGTTCGCCGGAAGGGTTTTTCACTTTGGGGAACATAATTATTAAGGTCAGAAATCAAGCTTCTCGAATTTTGCAAATATTTATTCTTTTAGCAAAGTCTGCAAAAGAATTTAGATGAGTTGCAAGTTTATTGAGGAAAATTTCTTTCGACACTATTTATATTAAAATTTTAGCCAAGGGGGATATTATGATCAAAAAGTTGGATATGACATCTGTTTTTGCAACAAATCCTGAAGACTCTCTTGGAGGAGACCATTTACAAAGTTGGAATACATGGAAAACAAAGAATGCAAAAAGACTCTTTAAAGCAAAATTTCAATATTCGATTACAATCAGATAAAAAAAAGTACAATGTCAAAAAATAAAAGAGACGAAGTCGAGAACTAGGAAAAATCCCCTACCTTAGCTCTCTTCTTTTGTTACACGGGCTCGCAATCTCTAAAGGGACTACCTGTACAGATTGGCTAGCTGTTAAGTCGGAAAACACCAACTCCTTGATCAGGAACCAAGTTTTGGGGAGGATAGCCTCAAATTCTTTAAATGGAAGGTCATCGTCCAGTCCAAGAAACACCTTCCCAGCAAGCACTGGACGATAGAAGGCTTGATGCATTTGAGGATCGGGCCTGAGGTCCCGATTAATTAAGCCTTCATAGTTTATCAAAGATCTCCACATACGTAGAGATAATATCAACCACTTCATATGGTTTTTAAAGGTCGAAGAGGCCAAAATCAAGTCCGCCCTAAAGTTCCCATTCCTGGAAAACTTCTCTTCCAGTTCTTCCAAGTCCCGTTCATGTGCAAGAAGGTTTTGAGAGTCTCAATGAGGCTATCGATCTGATTCCTCATAATCTGCTTTCTCTCTTCATTGTAGCTGGAAAGCTCTTGGAGAGTGTTGTTTTGACTCTCGTTCGCTTGTTTGGAAAAACAAGTGACTAAAAAGATATATATATATATATATGCATCAAGACAATAAAAAGAAAGCAAAAGAAGAAGAAAAAATTATGAGTTTACCAAAAAAAGGTTCTGTGTTGAACACGACAATAGAGGCGTTGACCAAAAATAGAGATAACCAGGAAGTACAAACTTCGCTAAAGTTCTCGGCTTCAGTAAGAAAGAGCTTCCCTGCAATCTCCTCCAATACTTCTGGAGGAAGAGCCATTAGTCCCTTTTAACGTTTGAATCTTCAGCCTTGATTTTGGAAGATTTAGAATAGGAAGCACTAAGGAAAGCCATTACAATAAAAGCTAGTGAGAAATTACAGAGAAAGGGGAAAAGAAAAAAAAAGAACTTTGAGGAAGTAAAAAGACCTCCGAAATAATTGCACAGTAAAATAGAGGAAACAAAAGAGAAGATGATCTAATAAATTAGGAAAATCCAAAGGTCAAATCTTTTCATATCCCAAAGATCTTTGGAACCGTTTGAGTTTTAGAAGAAATTTCCCAAGAAACCCCACCCTCTCTTATTGGTTGCAAAAATTAGTAATCAATGCAATTGTCAAATCAAACAAGCTAAATGACTCAGTTATACGATTGAGCTTCCAGCTACCTTCAGTAAACTCTGAATCAAAAGGTACAATGACTGAAATTACAACATTTCAACTTCCAAGAAGTTAGATATTTTCAAGTCGCCAAGCTCAAAGAGGGGTAATGATGGGTAAAATGGCTTCTACCCAATGGACCCGACCCAACTACTCATAAACCCAGACCAAAGAGTAAAGACAGGACTTGGTCTATTCTACTATCCAAACCTAAGAACGTCTATAAACATTCACTCATAAAACCTTATAAAGGTTCTTCTACATGACCAAGACGTCCTACTATCTTAGTAAAACTCGCGACCTGAAAGTCAAAGATTTATGGTAGAGATATAGGTCTCCAGGGACATCCTCGATGGTCGTGGGCCATTATCAAGGTCTCTAGAGAGCTCCCTAAAGACCTCTGGGGATCATGAAAAGTTTCCCTAACAATCGCCAAGACTTGTTAAATTAATGTAATACACTCCAACCAGGAAACTCCCAAAGGTAGAATATGATCTAAGATTGATTAGATACACTTTCTTTCAATCACACGGGATACAGTACAGTTGATTTCCATCAAGACACAACTCCTGAATTGAAGGAAATTGATTAGCCTCCACCTAAATAAGAGACCATGACCACCGATCAATAGGTAAGGAGAAAACATTCAGTTTACTAGTGTATACTCTCAATCTTTCTCAGCTATTTCTAGTGACTGACCGGAGTGTTCTATTTTTCCTCTCTAGTTGTTCTTATAGGCACCAAGGCAACAGGGTGACCCGGAGGACCAATTTGTCCCCCATCAATTATATTAATTTTTCTTTGAGTATCCTACACTATAAAAAGGAAGCTTGCAACCTCGGCTTTAGAAGAAGAAAAGAAAAGGCTACAAGAAAAAAATTTTCAAGAAAGAAAAGAGAGAAAAGTTTTTTTTTAATTGAGAGAATTTTATTCCTAGTTGAATAAAGGTGTTTCTGTGGTGAAACTTTGGACTCAATATTTTGTGGTCAAACTGTTGTATTCTTGAGGAGACAAGTCAAAGATTTTTACTGTTAACCTATAAGAATATTTTGCTGTAGTGGGTTTGAATATCTTTAAAGAGAGTTAGATATCCATGCCTTAGCCCGAGTTTTCTTTATATACTGTCTATTAAATTCTAATATCACCGACAATATAGCATTACCTCATCACCATTTCATGAGACCAAAACAACAGTTGACTACTTCTATCAACACCTATCAGCCACCTCTGATACCTTTTCGTAAGCAATCAGAGACCTAGAGTTTCTACCTAACTCTACCTCTTTACACTCATGGTTGCATTTGTAGTGCCTATAAGTAATATAAAAAATACAACATTAGCCTACCAGTAACCCTACCAAATAATCCATCTTTACACAAATTTTCTTATCAAGCACATATACACTCTTAACCCACAGCTCTGTTGTTGTGTGTAATTCTTCCTTGATTCATCCTCCTCTTTATATATGCGTATACCAATCTTGCAAGCAGCCTTCTTGAATAAGTCATCTTCAATCTTTGTTGAAATCTAACTATTTTCTTGAGATCCTACAAGATAAATATCATAAAAGATATCCGAAAGATCCACAAGATTAATCCAAGATAAAATAATAACTATATAACAAAGATAAATCCTATAATAAAAATCATGAAGTAGCATATGCCTTTATTATCAACAATCTCAATCTTAACATGTACTAGGTCATGTCACACAAAATTCTTTTCATGATACCCTTAAAACAAATTCAATCATCCAAATATTATCCTTATATATGCTTACTTCTCCCTTTATAAAAAACTTGAGAAAATGGAATTCCACATATCATCGAACGTAGAGAGTTAAGGAATCCAAAACTAATCCAAATAAATATCAAGATCATCTTGATGAAACAACATTAGTGACAAATTGCTTGCTCTTCCCAATGTCATCAGCAATCATGAGAAGACTTTTAGCTGTGGATTTTGAATAACTCTAAAACATATTCAAGCATATTAAATACCTAGAGAACTAGCAAGAACATTAATAAGTTTTAAGAATTGGTTAAATTTGTTTTGATCTATCTCCCCCTTGACATGACCATGCATAAATGTCAAGTTCAACCAAAGATGGAGAATATTAAAAAAATCAAATCATATCAAAGCAAATCAGTCCAACAAAACTTTAGTAATTCAAGGAGAAGAAAGAACCAATTCAAGAACCAATTTTCAACAAATTTGAAGGCTGATAGCTTATCAGTTATAAACTGATAGTTTCCAACAATTGTTCAAGCTTTGAAAACAAGCTGTCAAGTTATCAACCATGATCTTCTCAGTGAGCATGGAGCTACAATAGCGGTAAAATTCACAAACCAAGTTATCATATCTCTTACCTATGACAGAGGTGAGTGGAAGCTATTGCCTAGAAGTGAAAATCAACTTCGAAAATTTTGACAACCTCAAGGCTCCACTTCATGTTTACATATAGTGAAAAAGAGCAAGTATTTGTCATGGGTGACAATACCTATCGGTTGGGGTATGTGATCTTTGTCCTTAAGATCAATCATGGCCTTCTAGGCACTCAATTGGCTTGTTGCAATGGTAGCACTGCCTTCTGTTTACTAGTACACCTCCCAGAAGCCGTAATTGATTAAAAAAAAAAAAACTGATGGTTCTTGGTAAGAAAAGAATGAATGCACAATAAACTAGACTTATAGTCAGCTTTGATCAATACAGGTAGAATCTTTTCTATATAAGAACAATGTGGTGAGAATCTAAAAAGTATCATCATAAGCACACATCAAGAACAAATGCTATTGAAATTGAATAGATTTTAATCAAATAATTATGAAAATTAAGGATAATTAATGAGATAAATGCATATATCATCAGATAAAATTGCCCATAAAGAAGCCTATCACATGTGTGTAAGTCTGTTTGCAGGGAACAACAAAAGAAATCCATCAATTATTTTGTTTTTCTTCCTCAAAAACAAAAGGAGTACTAAATTTCACCTGTCTCATGTTGAGGTAACCCTCCTGACATGATAACTCAAACTTTATCCAGTTGATAAGTTTCTTACCCCTTTTAATTTATTATTAAATATGACAGTGACTTTCACACTCCTCAAGCATGTAGCTCTTTTTACACTTTAAGAAAATAAAAATCCCTGCTAGTGTATAAAAACACATGATGAGTGAATCAGGTTAAGGCTATCAGAGAACATACATATAAATCTACTTGATTATAATCAGTAAACATAGTAATGAGACTCAAATCATATCAACTTCTCCTAACAATTGCACCAGTAGAATTTCAGTTTCTTTCTTAGAGTAGGACTAACCGGCCGACTGGTACAGCCGATTTCCAATCCAACCGCCTGGTCAGAGGATATTGATCCTGTTTTTGACTGATCTGATTCACTGGGGCTTTCTAGACCGAAGACCAGTCCAGTTCCTGGTTAGACCAGTCGAACCGGCCAGTCCGATCCTGTTTTAATAACACTAGGATTTTTCTCTATCCCTTTTCACAGAGTTATCATGTAACACAATTTTGGCCATCTCCTACAATGTTCAATTCCCCTTTCAACTACCCCATTTCTTACTCATAAATCTTAAAAAGGTTATCAGTTCTTCTTTTTCCTAGTCATCAAAAGAGTCAGCAATATCAGTGATCAAATTCAAAGCATGCACACCTGGACCACATATCAGATCATCTTTGGTTTTAGATGACTTGTTTGAGTAAACCGAGATCTCTCGAGACAGTTTGGACATTCTCCAGCCATATGATCAACTCATCTACATTCATGACATTGATTTGAAATCATGTTACTATTTCGTTCTCCTAGAAGATCAAATTTCTAATCACCTCGTATGATATTGTCTATAATTGCTTGATTGGATAGGTTTCTCCATTACGATTGCTTGTCCTAAAAAGTTTTGCATAAATTATTTTGCAAATCACTTCTAGAAGGAAAATAATTAGCCTTAAGACAAACAGGACATTAATTGATCACATTAGTTACCGCCTTTGTTGTTTTCAACTCTTATCTCATTTTGAAGTTAACCATTAGATGACTGACTGAATTTTTTTTCATTAAGCCCTTTGATTCCATGATAGCCTTAACCAGTGCTTATATCAAAGGATTGCATGAAACTAAGCATTTTGTTCAGCCTATCAATTCTTGAAAAAAAAAAAGGATTAGATTTGTTAGAACATATCTTATCAAAAATATCCTTACCTTTATCTTGATAGATCTCAATGCCAACTTTGCTGCTTCTACAAACAAGGCTTTAAACTTCTGATTTATCTGTTTTAATTCTCCTTTGTCATTGAATTTTGAGGGCTTTATGTTGCTTGCTCTCTGTTGCATCAACCGGCTTTGACACCAATTGAAAATTTAAGATCTACCAAAATGGAAAGAAATAAAGATAAACACAAGAGAAGTTTAAGAAGGAAACCCAAATCAGGAAAAACCTTGAGTTACCAAACAATCATAACCTAAATCCACTAATTTTATAAGATTACAACTACTCTATAGATATTATAAATAGTAACCCAAAAATATGAGTATACCATTACCTCATTACCACTTGATGAGACCAAAACAACAGTTGATTACTTCTATCTGAGTCTATTAGCCACCTCTGATACTCTTGGTAGGTAATTAGAGACATAGAGTTTCCACCCAATTTCAGCCCTTTACACTTCAATAATTTTATCTCTCTTGGTTACATTTGTAGTGCCTATAAGTTATATAAAACCCTCACCATTCAATCAAAAACACGCTGATAGCCTACCAAGAACCCTATCAGCTAACCCACCTTTACACAAATTTTCTAATAAAGCCCATACACTCTTGACCCACAACTCTCTTGTTGTGTGCAATTCTTTCTTGATTCATCCACCTCTTTATATAGGAGCATACCAATCTTGTAGGAACTCTTCTTGAATAAGTCTTCTCCATTCCTTGTTGAACTTTAACTCTTTTCTTGAGATCCTGCAAGATAAATATCACAAGATTAATCCAAGATAAAATAATAAGTATATCTCAAATATAAATATGATAATAAAAATCACGAAGTAGCATATATCATTATTATCAACACATTGTCAAACTTCCCCCCCCCCCCCCATTATCTTTACGAACTTCATGATTCTATCAAATGCTACTTCCTAATAAATTGTGAAGCAAGAAAGAGGCACATCTAAATGTATGGCCAAGTTTTTTGGAGGTGAGATCTGCATAATGCAAGTCATGAGTTCAACTTAATCTTCCTGCATGCTCCAGTATTGATGAGTTTAGCTCCCAGCTAAATAATCAAGATGAGTGAAAGAGGCTGACCAGACATAGCTAAAAAAAGAAAAAAAAAGGCAAGAAAGGGGTTATATATAGAGTAAGCTCATGAAAAGGAAGAAGTATGAATCGAGTGGGCATACATAAGTGAAAAAAATGGACAATATATTACTCTTTGGAATTGTTTGGATGGGCAAGAGGTTGTAGGGATCAAGGAAGAAGGGAAATCGTTGAACTTATTGGAATGTAACACATTTGGTAGATAAATTCCATTGTCATAACCATGTCGTTCTCTTTTATTGATAAAAGAGGTTTTTAATCAAAGATTTCTAATGGTGTATGACCATATTTTTAATAATGGTAATATAAATTTTAATTTATTCTAATGATTTACATGTGTCTTTCCTATATGTCTTAATACTTTGCATTAATGATGTTAACAAACATCCTAATCTCTCCCCTCATGAAAGAAATTTATCTCTACAGTTACTTACTTAACACTATTTTACGGTCAAATCTTCATCAAATAGATGGCAAGACCTCTATTACACAAACAGGGGCGGAGCCAAAGGGACCCCTTAAATTTTAAAAATTTTTTTTAATATATATAAGGTTGTAGTGCATTTCATTTGTCTACCATTTTATTTGTCTAAAGGCACAACGCACAATAATTAGACACATTCTTGGGACAATAGTTTGTGAAGAGGAGCCAACACAAATCACAATGTTTTATTCCTTTACTTTCTTTTTTTTTTTTTTTTACTAAAATCACTTTTTCCAATTCTTCCTCCTCTTCGTTTCACAACCATGTATTTTTCATTCCAGACTACCAATCCTAGATGCTAGCACTCTGCAGCATTCATCTCTCCTTTGCAAGCTCCTTCTCAGGCTCTCATCTTAACTTCAAATTTTCATCACAATTTGCAATTATGTCCATTGCAAATTTTCAGATCATTCTTTTGTTAGGTTAGTTTTATTTCTTTTATTTCGTTTGGTGTTTTGAAGCATTTTATTATTGGGATAATTTTATTTTCTTTTATTTCTATTGATGTTTTGGAGTATTTTATTACTAAATTAGTTTTATTTTTTTATTTCACTTGATGTTGTGGAGTATTTTATTATTGGGTTATTTTGATATTATTTTATTTCACTTGGTTTTTTTTATTTTATTGTAATTTGTGATAATTGTTGTTTGAATAAAGTGAGACTATCATTAATTTCAATTTTTCTTCTTTTAATATATCAGATATGGATAAATTTGTTATGAGAACTAAACGGATTAGTACTAAATTTCAACATAATCAAAATGAAAGTTGTAGTAGTATTTTTACAAAAGAAGTTAACCAAAGTGACCCAATTGAAGAAGTTCGTAATGAAAGTGTCACAGAACAAATTGTTGCAGATCCTGGTCTAAAACCTTATTTGTATAGTATTGCTAATAATGTTGAGGAAAGGGAGAATATTCGAAAAACATATTTGATCAAGGGTCCTTGTCAACCAAAACTTAAAGAATTTCCTCAAATAGATTTTTCAGGAAGAAAACCTTGATTTAATCCATTATGGTACAAGGAATATAGCACTTGGTTGAAATATAGTGAAAAGATGCTTCATTTTGCTTAAGTTGTTATCTTTTTTGCATTGAATATGGTGATCGTCGAGGTGGCAATGATGCATTTGTTAGCCAAAGTTTTAGAAATTGGAAAAAGAATGATAAGTTAGACACACATGTGGGAGGGCACAATAGTTGTGATAATAAATGTTTGAAAGCTTGTGAAGATTTGATGAATCAAAATCAACATATTGATATCATGATTGTCGAGATTTCAAGTCGAGGAAAACTTGATTATCGAGTTCATTTGAATGCTTCAATTGAATGCGTTAGGTATCTTTTGATGCTTGCATCGCCTTTCCGTGGCCATGATGAGTCTGATCTTTCAGATAATCAAGGAAATTTTCTTGGGCTTTTAAAGTTTCTTTGTAAACATAATAAAGAAGTAAATAGAGTTTCTATGAAAAATGCTCCAGAGAATCACAAATTGAATTCACCATCAATCCAAAATGGATATTTGCAATGTTGTTGTTTCTAACAACAAAAACAATCATTGAAGATATTGGAGATGGTTTTTTTCTTTGCTAGTTGATGAGTCTCGTGATTCTGCAATCAAAAAGAAAATGGTTGTTGGTTTGAGATATGTGAACAAACATGGGTGCATTATTGAGCGTATTCTTGGTATTGTACATGTTCCTGAAACTACTTGTCGGTTCCTGAAACTACTTGTCGAATCTTGAAAGAGGCTATTGAGTCACTTTTTGCCACACATGGTTTGAGTATGTCATATATCCGTGGTCAAGGTTATAATGGGGCTAGTAATATTAGTGGAAATATTAGTGGTCTGAAGAGCTTGATATTAGTTGAGAATCAATGTGCTTTTTATGTTCTCTATTTTACTCATCAATTGCAATTGGCACTTGTATCTGTTGCAAGAAAGCATGAAAAACTTAGTTCATTTTTTGATTATTTGCAACCTTAACAAACTTTATTGGATCATCTTGCAAAAGGAAGGACTTACTTAGAATGAAACAAGTTGAAAAAATAGTTGAAGGGATTTCTCGAGGTAATATGGTGACTAGAAGAGGTTTGAATCAAGAAACTACTTTGAAATGACCTGCAGAGACACGTTGGGGTTCACATTATCATACTATTTTTAGTGTGATTTCTTTGTTTTCTCCAACCCTTGATGTGCTTGAGACTATAAAAGATATGATAACATTTTTTTTATAGCAAGGGTGAAATAAGTAGACTCATCGAAGCAATAAATGACTTTGAATTTGTATTCTTATTACACTTAATGAAAAAAGTATTGAGGATCACAAATGATTTATCAGAGGCATAGCAAAGAAAAGATCAGGACCTTCAAAATGTAATGAGTTTACTTAATGTTGCCAAGAAAAGGTTACAAGAATTCAGAGAAGATGGTTGGAATGATTTGTTTGAAGAAATTTGTGATTTTTGTGATAAGTATGAAATTCCTATTCTAGACATAAATGCTCTCTTGGTACACCATGGGAGATCTCGACGAAAAGCTAAAAAATCAATAAATTTTCACCATTTTGAAGTTGGTTTTCTTTATACTGTGATTGATTTTCAATTTCAAGAGTTGAATGAACATTTTGATAATATTAATACAGAGTTGCTTAAGTGCATTACTTGTCTTGATCCACGTCATTCTTTCTCAACTTTTGATAAAGAAAAACTGCTTCAACTTGCCAAGTTCTATCCATTGGAATTTGATGACATACATCTCTTAGCTTTTAGTGATCAACTTGATAATTATATTGCAGATATGAGAAGTAATGTTAATTTTGATGATTTAAAAGGGGTTGTTGAGCTTGCTCAAAAGATGTTTCAAAAGCAAAAAGATATTGGATATCCTCTTGTTTACATGTTGGTGAAGTTGGCATTAATTTTACCCGTTGCAACAGTGACAGTTGAAAGAGCATTTTCGGGTATGAATCTCATTAAAAATGTACTCCATAATCAAATGAGAGATGTTTGGTTGAATGATTGTTTAGTGACATATATTGAACGGGATATTTTTGAAACTATTGAAAATGAAACAATCATAAAAAGGTTTCAAGTCATGAGGAATAAAATAATGATATTATAATATGTAACTTTTAGAAAAATTTAAAGGTAAAATCCTCATTTTAGTACTATAACATTTTTTATTTAGTCATATAGGTCCATAATTTTTATTTTATCTTTTTAGATCCTACAACATTTTTTTTTATAACCAGATAAGTCATTTTCGCCTGTTTTTTTTTTATTTTTAGACAAATTAAACCATTTTTTTTCAATCCCTGAGGATATTTTAATATGTTCACTGTATCAACTTCTTCTAATCTATTTAAATTAAAAAAAATTCGACCTTATCTTCATTTATAATCTGATTTTGATCAACACTTTCAACACCTTTTTATCACAACTAGAGGTGTAAATGAAAAATGGGCATTTTTTTAATTTAAATCTATTAAAATTGTTTGATACAGTAAACAGGCTAAAATACCCTTATGAGTTGAAAAAGAAATGGTTTATTTGGTTTGAAAGTAAAAAAAAAACAAGTGAAAATGACTTATCTGGTTACACAAAAAAAGTTATAGGATCTAAAAAGATAAAATAAAAGTTATGGACCTACACGGCCAAATAAAAAAAATTATAATACTAAAATGAGGATTTTGCCTAATTAAAATAACACATAGTGAATAAGTATTATAATTTTCTATCATATTTATTTATGAAATTTTTTTTATATAATTGTGCCCCCTCCCTATCAATTTTAAATCCGCCACTGTCCATAAAGCCATATTTAAACCGAAAAACTAACACTAATTTGGTATTAATTAGAAGGAATATTTAGAAATGATTCGAATGTTAGTTAGGGTTGTGGAGAATTATTGAACCATGGGATGGCTGTTGTTAATACATGAGATGGAGAGAAGGACAACAATGCTTTTGTTTTTGTGGCCTTCCTTTTTCCTAAGAACTTTTTGTTTCTGAGTTTTGCACCTTTAAAGAAGCCATGTGAGGCACATGCAGCTGACCAAGTGCGGCTTAAGTGTCATCATTAAATGGATAATAATACTACGGTGGGCAGAGATATATTTACATATTTTTCCAAATAGTTGGATAATGTTGAAAAAAAAGTATTTTTAGAGAGAGAGAAATCAATGATTGGATCAGTGTTTATTATTGTATGGATTAATTAATTGAATGATTTGTTGTATGGTTGAACTATTCAATTGAAAATTAATTGTTGGAAATTAATGGGATTTTAAGGGGAAAAAATTGTTTTTAAAAAGAAATATTATTAGGAAAAAAATGAATGTGGACAAAAAAATATTTAATTTATAATATTTTGATTAAAAATTATTATATTTAAATTCTTAAGTTATTTTAAAAAAAAAATAATTTTTATTTTAAAAAGTAATACTCCAATTTTATAAGGTATGTACAAATGATAGTGCATAACTTTGAAGGGGTTTTTTTTTTTTTAAGTTCAAATGGACTTTTTAAACAAATATTATATTTAAATACTTAATTAATGTTTAGAAATTTTGTATTTTAAAGAAAGTAATAACTCCAACATTATAAAGTATGTACAAATGTGCACAACCTGGTGCATAGTACATAACTTAGTTTGCAGTTTTTTATTTTAATTTTTATATAGTTGCGAAAGGGTTACATAAGTTTTTGACAAAATATAAATTTAATTACATAATCAAAAACATTTTATCATGAATGCATTAATAATATTGGATATCGAAACTCACTTTATAGTGGACTCCTATACTTATTTATATAGGTAACACATTTGTCAACTATAACTCTAAGGCTCTGTTTGGTTTCACTATTTTCCCCCTCCATTCTCCATTCTCCATCCATCAGCACGTAAATTGTATATATTAATTGGAGTTCATTTTTTGTTCAAAAACTAAAAAAAATTATACATTCCATTTTAACAGATGATTTAATTTGATTTCCAAAAAAAATTTCATTTTTGAGCAAAAAATGAACTCCAATTTAAAGATGTATTTTACGGAATTTGATGACACCATCCAAACAGATGGTGTATCCAATCGAAGCCTAAGTGATTATACGTAAGAACTCACCATAAAGTAAATTATAGCGTCCAAAGTGAAATTTCTGCATATATCTATAAACTTATGCATATGTTCACCTCTTATAGTTAGAATATTTTGTCACAAAATTTTTTTAAAAATCGACTCGTTGATTAATTGCATTAAAATATTGCAAAATATTCAATCTAAATTTCTTGCAATTAGAAAAAAAAAATATATTCCTTCTTCCTAATTTTAATCGTCATACACCATAAAATTCTTGCATTTTAATTACAATTATATTTTATCAATTGTGTTGAATTAATGTCGCTTCTGGACATTTGCTTGTCACTCTTGTTATACTAATAGCTTATCTGATTCAAGATATGATATTCTATCTTCTACGTCATCTTATATCCCACAAAATAAAATAAAATAATATATATTACCCTATAAAAATTATTTTTCCTTAGACTTTAGGATTTTATTAATAAAATATATAACTTTTAACTACTTAATCTCACATATTTGGACCAAATCATAATATGATCTCACAAGTTATGATCTTTCAACATATTATGAGTAACCGGATCAAGATCCCAATTATTATTTATACTTAGGACCCCTAAATATAAATACTTTAAAGAAAACACTTTCTGAGGTTTCTCTTTAATTTGGTCAGCTTTTTTGTCCATTATTTTTTTCCCCTTACTCTGAATTGTAAAAGGAAAAAAACGGTACAATTCAAAATCTCAACTTCCAGAAATGTTTAAAAATAGAAATTAATCTCTTTTTTTTTCTAAATTTCTCATTAATTATTGTATTAAGTTAAAAATAATTATTTAATTTAAACAAAAAAAGAAAAGAAAAATTCATCATAAAAAAATGTAATTTTATTAAAAATACAGACGCGGAAACGACCTTGTCAAATTTATTATTCTTAAAAATTTTGGTTCTTGTGTGAATAATAAACTACACTACATTTATTAGTCACACAAGTCCAATTCTATACCGACTTACCTTATTTTGAATTCCCAAGTAGATAATGTTAACGCACAACCCTAAGGTTGGCCCTACACCACACGTTTTCCACCGATCATGGTGATTTCCGAGCTATTTTGATCTAATTAATTAATTGATCTAATAACATCTTTAAAGGATAATTTTTTCGAACTACTTTCATGACCTTTTATTAATGGCAAAAGATTGTTTTACTGTTTAAATAATTATTACTTAATGATACATCTTGATGATGTATTCACACTCAATTATATTACTCTTTTTATGTATATTACATATGAAATTATATCTCGTTTTATAAACTTTACAAAAAATACATAAATTTACTTTAAATAACTTACTTAATTAGAAGTAAATAGCCACCTAATATGACTTATTTGAGACTTATGCAAGAGTCACTACAGTTTATTAAATTCCACATCGATAAATTACACCCTTAATGCTCCACTAAGAGACTGGACATGGTGATTTATAAATATAGTTACATCCCTTCAAATAAGGTAATGCGTTTATCCGCTCTTAATTAACTTTCCTAATTTAACTTCAAGCATATACTGACTGACTTTAGTATCGGAGTGAAATTGGGATCACCACAATTTCATTCTAATTCCTTTGTTTTGCAGGATCTTCACTTAGCTAAAAGATCGAATCACCCTTCACCAAATTCTAACATCATATATTGGCGCCCACCATGATCTTTCGGCCATTTATTCCTCACATATACAAACTTTCCACGTATCTTCTCTTCATGGACAAATCTCCCACAACTCCACTCCCAAAGGATCGCTGCCCTCCTACTCAAAATAAAGCAGCCGATCCCATTCCTCCTCCTTCATCTTCCATCCCAAAAATTCAGGGATCCTTCTTGGCCGATTACTCTCAGTAATCCTACCTGATCCAGCAATTCCACTTCTCAGATACCCTCTATGGGTGAAAGCACCTTCAATAGATTAATACTCACTGATTCTCCAAAATGTCAGCCAAAACCTCTCAAGGATATGGACAAAATGCGCCTAGCCATTGAACATCATGAAGCTTTTCATTATTTTCTTCAAACTCATTACCTCGATCCCATCACCTCCTGCCCATTCTTCAAGTCACAAAGCTCCACCACCTGCTCATGGTACTGAAGAGGTAAAACCTAAAGGTAAGGGCAAGCAGAAAGCTCCTCTTCACCCTGAACATTCTCCTTCTTCGCATGCAGCAGAAACTTCACCTCACATTATCCCACCACCAAAGGACAATATTCCTATTCCCCTCACCAGTACACATACTCCTGCTGTCACCAATAAAGTTAACGCATTAGAGCAGCAAGTGAAAAAGATCATGCCTTGCCTCCTTAAATATGATCAAGCCTTACTACAGCCTGCTGATGGTTGTCCTCTCACTGATGCCTTGCAGCATGGGAAAGTTCCACAAGATTTCAAACTAGCAGAATTAGAGAAATTTAATGGTTCTATAGATCCTCATCAACACCTCAATCGCTACAATTCAGTCATGACTTTTTATGATCCTGATGATGTGTTGTTATGTCATGCATTCTCTACCACATTGGCAGGCAAAGCTCTGGACTGGTATTCTGCATTACCTCCAAATTCAATTGATTCATTCAATGTCTTCAAGGAATTATTTTGCAATCAATATGCTGGAAATACAGTCCAGCTCCGACACCAATCTCGCCTCTTGAACCTTCATTAGAGAAAGGATGAGTCTTTGAATGATTACTGGAATATGTTCAACACTGAGGCCCAAACTGTTGTCAATTGCATGGAACCTGTTTAAGTAGAAGCTTTTTGTAATGGTTTGAAACCTGGGAGAAATCATGGTAAAATCCATGCCAACCCTCCCTATTCAAGTTCTAAGCTGATGCACAAGGTTTGACAGCTAATTCACATCGAGTCCTTCTCTACTTCCAAAAGAAATACCAGACAAGAGGAATTGGAAGCATTTGCCAAACAGACAGCTGATATCCGTTCCTTTAAACCAGGCCGGTTCAATAATTTTTTCACTCCCTATACTTCTACACCACCCGTATATCCAAACCGCGCATATAATTCAAAACCACCTTTGGCAGATCCTCCTTCTGTTAAGGCCGAAGGTCCATCTCCATCATCTTCTACTCCTTTTTCTAGTAATAAGTCATACCATAGAAAAACACGAGATACAGTTCCACCATTGTCTAAAAGACGATCTTCTTCCAGTGCTTACCCACCTAAATCTAACCCCAATTTCACTCCTCTAAATGCACCACCAATCATTATTCTTCAACAAGTACAGGACTTGAGGATTTTGAACCCCCCATATCCAATTCAATCCCCTTTGGAGAAGCGTGATCATAGTAGATATTGTATATTCCATAGAGATCTTGGACATACTACAAAAGAATGTTTTCAACTAAAAAAAGAAATTGAATTTGCAATCCAACGTGGTCAATTAAAACAGTATATTGGCCATGTTAAAACAAAATGTTCTTCATCAGCTCCTTCTCCTAACCAGCGTCCTCCCAAAGTTATTGATGTCATCACTGGTTTTCACTCAACAATGGAAGTTCAACCTCAAAAGAAATTGAAGGTTGAATCTTCTAAGATAGTTAATGATAACGTTCCCATGGTCATCTCTCTGCTTATTGTTGATTGCTTAGTCAAACGCAACTTGGCAATTCCGCTAATATTTTGCATTATGAAGCTTACACCAAGATGGGCTTAAAAGATGAAGACATCAAAACCTCTCGAATTCCATTGGTTGGCTTCTCTGGAGATACTGTGTATTCACTTGGTACTTGTACATTACCTGTTCGGTGGGGATCTCCTAATCATTCGGTAACACACAATGCTGAATTTATTGTGGTTGATCCTCCTTCAAGTTACAATATAATTTGGGGAAGACCTGGGTTAAATCTGGTTCAAGCTCATGTCAGCACATTTGCAAATAAGCTTGTCATCCAAAATTCAACAGGATCTATTGAAATTCTTGGGGACATTCAAGCTGCCCACACTTGTTATAAAATGGAAGTCGCCAAAGCCATGCCTGATCCGAAAATGAAAAAGCCTGTGGAATTTTTGGCCGATCCCCAGAGCATGAAGAGCGAATAACTCCCGTTGGTGATTTGGAAGAATTCCATTTATCAGCTAAATATCCAGAGAGAACCATCACCATCAGCCGTAGTCTTCCCGTTCACCTCAAACATGCTCTTTTGGATCTACTTGCCAAATATCAACATGTTTTTGCTTGGTCAACAAAGGATTTGGGAGTAGTTTCAAGAAATTTTGCAGAACATTGATTAGGCATCCCCTGTAATTACCCACTGGTCATTTAGAAGCGCCGATTCTTCTTCATTGAAAAGCAAAAGGCCACTCAAGATGAAGTATCCGATCTGTTGCAAGCTAGCATCATCTGCATAGTGTAATTTCCTAAGTGGGTAGCAAATCCAGTAGTTGTATCGAAATCTGATGGTTCCTGGAGGATGTGCATTGATTTCACTTCTTTGAATCGGGTCATCCCCAAAAAGCCTTTTCCCATCTAGAATAGATCATTTGGTAGATGCTATCTTTGGATACTCACTTCTCTCCTTCTTGGAAGCACAAAAGGATATCACCAGATCCAAATGGCCATTGAAGATGAAAATAAAACCTCATTCACTACTTCTAAAGGTTTATTTTGTTATACTAGAATGCCATTTGGTCTCAAAAATGCAGGTGCTGACTTCCAAGACATGGTCAATAAAATGTTTGCACCGCAACTTGGCAGAAATGTTGAAGCTTATGTTGATGATATCCTTATTAAGTCAAGAACACATGACAATTTTTTGGCTGATCTTGAAGAATATTTTCAAACAATGTCTAAATTTAAACTCAAGATGAATCCAAAAAAATGTTCCTTTGGAGTAGAAGCTGGTAAACTTTTGGGCTGCATGGTTTCTCGCGGAGGCATTGAAGCAAATCCTTCCAAGATACAAGCTCTGCTGAATATGAAATCTCTGTCAAATATCAGGGAGGTTCAAAAAATTAACTGGACGGATTGGCACTTTAAACAGATTCTTGTCAAAATCGGGAGAAAAGTCCTTGCCATTTTACTAGGTAATCAAAAATTCAAAGCATTTTCAAAGGCCTCTAGCTTGTGAAGATGCTTTCCAAAAGCTTAAGATTGCTCTAGGATCTCCACCGATCCTAGTATCACTAACAAACGGTGAAATTCTCCAGTTATACATCTCAATCTCAAAATCTACAATAAGTTCGGTTTTATGTGCCTTAAGGGGTTCAAACATAAAACCAATTTATTATGTGAGTCATGTTCTCCAAGGTCCTGAGTCTCGATACTCACCCTTGGAAAAACACATTTTAGCATTAGTTTTTACAGCAAGAAATTTAAAACCATACTTTCAATCTCATACAATTAACTTTCTTACTAATGCTATTATCAGGCAAATTCCGTACAAACCAGATATTGCTGGTCATCTGATGAAGTGGGCTAAGTTCGATATCCAATATCTCATTATAAAATCAATAAAAGGTCAAATTCAGGCAGATTTTGTTTTGGAATGTACCTTGCCCCGATCATCTCAAAATTCATTGTTACTTGATACAACAGCACCTCCTTTACAGGATTGTTGGATCTTAAATACAGATGGATCGGCTAAAGGTGCTGGCTTCATTTTGCTTAGTCCCGAAGGTACCAGATTCACATATGCTATGAAATATGATTTTCCAATTAGCAATAATGAATCTGAATACGAAGCTTTCTTAACAGGTCTTCGAGTGGTCGAAATCCTTCACCTAAAAAATTTGATTGTACGAATAGATTCTCAACTCCTAATAGGACATGTCAATGGTGAGTATGAAGCAAGGGAAGACAATATGAAAAAATATCTTGCTATTGTTCATAAACATCTTTCTAATTTTGAATATCTAGGAGTTGAACATGTTCCTCGTACATAAAATTTTGAGGCTGATTTTTTGTCTAAGGTTCAATGTGGAACTTATTTGGACGGTCTTTGGATTGAACCAATATAAAAGAAAACTATTGATTATATTTCCATTTTTCTAGCCGATGCTACTTCATCATGGATCACTCCAATTTTTCAGTACATCACTGATGGTACCTTACCAGAAGATAAAATTGAAGCACATAAAATTCAAAGTTCTTCATCACGGTATGTCATTATGAACAATCAACTATACCGTAGATCATTATCTTGGCCGCTCTTGAAATGTGTATCTCCTGATGAAGGCAATTACATTCTCAGAGAAATACATAAAGGTATATGTGGTTCTCATATTGGCAGCCGATCCCTGACAAGAAAAATAATGCGTGCAAGATATTTTTGGCCTACCATTTATCATGACTCTCAAGAGCTTTTTCGTACTTGTAAAAAATGTCAATTTCATAACAATGTTCATCATCTCCCTTAGACAAAATTACACTCGATGAGCTGCTTGATTCCTTTCTACCAATGGGGGGAATGGATCTTTTAGGCCCCTTCCCAAAAGCTTCTGGTGGTTGTGAATTTCTTGTTGTGGCAATTGATCATTTCACCAAATGGATAGAGGCTCGACCCTTGACTTCCATTACTTCAAAAAGGTAAAATATTTCTTTTGGGAAGAAATAATTACATGATATGGTATTCCTACTGTTCCCATTACGGATAATGGAAAACAATTTGAATCTAAAGAATTCATTGAATTTTGCCAACAATTACACATAGACCATCGGTTCACTTCTATTGCACATCCTTAAACAAATGGTTTAACAGAAGTTGCAAATAGAATTATTCTTCAAGGTCTAAAGAAAAGTTTAGACTCGGCTAAAGGGAAATGGATAGATGAAATTTCTAATGTTCTATGGTCTTACCGAACTACCCCTAATGCCCGTACAAATGAATCTCCTTTTAATTTGTATTTTGGAACAGATGCTATGCTCCTTGTTGAAATTGGAAGTTCATCCACCAGAATAGACCTATTCAATGCTCAATGGAATGATAAAAAATTAGCTGAAAATCTGATCCTTCTTGATGAAGTTCGTCACCAAACCTCTGTCCGTGAACTGGCTTACAAAAAGAAATTACGAGCTATTACAATAAGAAGGTTCTGCCAAACCTATTGAAAGTTGTTGACTTGGTTCTTCGCAAAAATGAAGTTAGCAGACAAGACTCAACTAGAAAGCTTGATCCCAGACAAGTCTCAACTAGAAGGCTTGATCCAACTTGGAAAGGACCATATATAATAGCCAAGGATAATCACAATGGTAGCTATCGGCTAAAAGATATGGATGGCAATGAAGTTGCCGCACTTGGAATGCAATGAACCTTAGAAAATTTTTTCCTTGATTTATTGTAATTACACCGATCCTTTCATGTATTATGATGATCCATTTTATCTCTGATCTAACAATCGTTCTTGCACTTGTAAAATTCTTTCTTTGTATTATCTTACTTCCATTTGGACGATCCTCTTTGATTGTGAACCTATGGTTGTCTACACCCTTGTACTAAATTGTATATTTCTTTTGTAAATGGCAAATTTATTTTTCCTTTTGGACTCAATTTATATTACTAATGTTATATTGGCGTTATCAATTGTTTAACCTTTTTCAATCCCCCTATTCAATAAATTTATAAGTACACATCATGGAAATATATTCCATATTATATTTCACACGAAAATACAAAAACAATAGCATCATTCATTACAAAAACCCTCATAACTTTACATTTCAAATAAATACACATCATATCAAAGGCTCGATAGAAGAATCGTCTATGTTAGAAGGCTCAGCAGGAGCATCGACAAGATTAATAGGCTGAGGATCAGGCTGTACAATCGGCTGATCTGTTAAAACTTCTGGCACAAATATCTGAGCGACGTTCCCTTCATTATCATGCGGTTTAGCTGATGCCTTCAACCTTTCATCTGCTTCCTCTCCACTGGGATTTTCTTCTTTAGTGGGTTCATCTCCATCAGATTCTTCATCATCTGATGGAAAATCTTTACCCATTTCCTTCAATTCAAACGATTCTTAACATGGTAGAGGATATTCTTTCTCTGATTATAGAACCGCACCAATACCCTTCGAAGGAGTATTATACCTTGTGATTGAATGTCTTTTATCATCAATTAAAATCCAACTTTCATATCTTTATACGCCACCAGATTCCACATATTTTTTATTTGCTCAAAATGCCAAAAATTGTCAAGCACCTTATCCTGACTCCAGCAAATCCCCGTTGTCATCCTCGTACCTTGCCTTTATCTCCATCGCCATCCTCTCCCAATTTTTACTAAGTTTAATCTCTTTATCCAGCTGACCCTCCATCTCGCCTGTGCTGTCAAGTAGCTTGCCGATGGTCTCAATATGACCCTTGTTTTTTGCCAGAAGCTCCGCAATTCTAACTTCATTGGTTCCCTTTGTCCATATTCCCTCTAGAAGCATCGGTCGTTCTGCTTCTCTTCTCTGCAAACATTCGATTAATATAAAATAAATCATTGTTACCTGTTACAAAACTATAACTTTTATCCATGGGAACTTCATGAACTACTTCATAATTTGGCACCATACTAGATGCTTTCTTCTTGGCTCCCATTTTGGCAAGCAGATTCTTTCCAAGTTCCTTTCCTACAAACACAAACGACATATTAGTATAACACATTTTACACGATCGGAAAAACACATATAAAATTTTTAACATACTTAGTTCCACTATGTCCAAATCTTGCAGATCCATCAACCCCCCAACTTTCAACAATTTATCGTGCCAAGTTTCATAACACTTCAGCATAAAACCAAAATTTTCCAACATTAAATAACCACTAGAATTGGCTCGTTCTAACATGGGATTTTTATTATTCACCGATTTTGCTTCATTCCATTCAAAATAAATCTTTGACAAGCTCCCATGTTTTAAGTAAATGTGTTCCTGTTTCCAGTTGTGAATCGATGTTGGCCTTGCAGAATAGCTGTGCTCGATGACTTTTTTTGGGCATAGAAGAAACCTCGACCTTCCTTTGATTTGTACTTTTGGTAAAGCATGAAGCATCGTCACCACAACTCCAAGCTAATCCTAACACCACAAGCTCGACACATTAAAATAAATGTCACTATGGCTGTAATGACATTTTATCCTAAAATTGAACTTTTTTTAAAAGCGATGTTCGGGTCAATCTCATGCATGTGCCTCGACTATTCCATTAGTAGGTGTAAATTCACCAAGGTTTGGAAGATCGAGTTAAACCCATGATTTACGTGATGCAGGTTTCACCTCGGTTACACCCTTGGGTGCTAAAATTGTACATTTAGTATAAACATTTCTGAACATTTGTGATAAAATATAAATCTTTTAATATTTTAAATAAAAAATTTTTTAAAAGCATAATATTAATGTCTTGATTCTTCTTCTTCTTCTTCTTGTTCTTTTTTCATTCTTTTTTTTTTTTAATTTTCTATGTCATACAAAAAATCGGGGGTTATATAAATACTAAGAAAAGTTACATAATTTAGTTTATTTTATTATTTTATTGTGATTTTACTTATATTTCTTCCATTTGGCATTCTAACTAAATAGTTCCTAAACTTGATTTCCAATGGGAAAAAAAAAAAATGAAGAATAAAGAGAAAGGTTTTATGGAACTTACTGGGGATGAAAAAAAAACACAAAATTTTAAGGGAATAATGAATACTAAATGAGAACTAATAATTAAGGGTTATTTTGCTAAAAATATATTTTTTTTCGAAAAGAGTATTTAAACTTTATTTTAGAACAATAATAATAAAAAAGAAAACTCAACCTATCTTTATAGGAGTAATGACTATTATTATTTGTTATCTAAAAAAAAATGATAATATTTAAGAAAAATCTAATTATGTACATATGGAGAAATGTTATAGAGTGCTGCTAATGTTTATAAAAAATTGACTTTTATGTAAATACATACAAGTAAAGGATATTAGTGCATCGAATATCATTACCTTACTTGTAGATATAATTGTAAAATAATTCATATTTAGGTATGAAAGTTTGCATAAGAACATTAAAGAGGGAAGGAGTAATGTCTCTTTTAAAATAAAAATGTTATCCTTAAATAGTACTATCTCTATCCCCACAAGCGTTAGCCATCATTTTAAGATGATCAAAAATCTTAAATGATGTTATATTATGTCAAAAATATCTTTCTTTTCTCTTTTTAATAACTGTACCCCTTTCTATACAATAAATAAATGTGTATATCAATAGAGAATAAAAATAGAAAAAACATCATAATGATGCATTAACAATTACAAAACGACTTATATTGTGAGATAAATATAATACCCTAAAATGACTTATATTTCGGAAAGGAGGTAGTATAACTTATTTTACACTTATCTATTTTTCAAGTCTTCAAACCATTTTAAATATTTTGATATAAAAATAGAAGTGTCTTTCCATGGTCAAATTCAATGACAATTAAGAAAGAGAAACAAGGGGAGCAAAGAAAACCAGTTTGTCCACAATATATCAATGAAAACATCAATCATCCTTATTTGGGCTGCTTTAACTTGCAAAATCTTTTTCTCTACTAATAGCTATTTTGGAATCCCTTTGTTTTGGCTTTGGATCTTTTGAGAACTTTTCACTTAATTAAAATATTTTTATAATACACTAGAAGATTCTTATTACTTTGTTCCATGCCCATTTAACGTTATAAAAAAGATACATCATCTTTCAAATGTACAAGTACATTTTTTAAATTATTTTATAGATATATTTTATAAAGTAAAATCTTAAAATAAAGTCACTTGATATTTTAAAAGTCATGTGTAAATAACTAGTATATATATATTTAAAGCAGAGATCCCAAAATCAACATAGGTTCAAGAACATTTGAAATCTAGCAATCTCAAACAACCACTATTTTTTAAAATTAATAAAAAAAATAAAACCAATGAATATAATCATTCGTATTTAATAAATATAACTTTCAAATTTAAAAAAATGTACACAAAGGATCAAACTAGAACCTAATTTAAGACAATTTACAAATGAACTAGGAAGGCAACTTAAAAAATGTTCAAATAAAACTTGATTCGTTGAAATTTCTAAATATTTTAATATTATAGGAAAAACACTCAAACATTATGCGAGCAATAAGATGCTAGTTTTGTTAGTATAATAGAGACAGACATAATTAGGAGATTTAGAGGGTTATCTAATGATCCCTACATTAGACAAACATAGATATCTTAATTTGATAGAATGACTTAAGATATTCTATTTCATCTTCTACGTCACTGAATAAAATAATATATATTATATTATCTAATAAAAATCAAGTACTCATAAAATTTAGTATAACCAACATATAAGTATATTTATTATTGATGGTGGATATTTGAAACTAGATAAAATTATCTTTCTATCTTTTTTTTGAAAAAAAGAGAAAAAGAGAAAATTGTACTAGAAAGTATAAGAAAAAGGCAGAGATTATAAAATAAAATAAAACTTTTTAATCTAATGTGATATCAAAAAAAATATTTTATTATCAGGAAAAATAAAAACTAACATGTAAAATTTAAAAGGAAATAATTTGATTTTTTTTCTTTTTCCAAATTATTCCTTGATAAATCAGCAGCTTTAAAGGTTTCATCCACCTAACTTGGTTTTCTTAGAGTAGGAATGAATTAAACATATACTGAAAATATTAAAATATCAATATTGATAATAATAACATAAAAAAACTCCATTTAACATTATATATATATATATATATATCTCTTGAAGGGGAAATATAAATGTATGTACCAATTTCCCTCAAAAAAGATATACCCTCTGTTTGAAATTAAATGTACAAATTTATTTTACAAGTATTTTAATAAAAAAATTTGATTTAATTCATCAACACATTTTATTGTCAATTTTCTTAATATAAATTTGACAGATTTAGAAAATGAAACATTAAGTTTTGGGTAATAAGAAATAAAATGTGGAACATTCATTTCCACAAAGAGAGTACTAACATTATTTACTATTTTGACAAAAATTTTGTAAAGCATATTTCACATTCTTCTCAAACCCCAAAATATCAGCAACTCTACAACGAGAACATCAAGAAAAAGAAGCTGTTCACCATTTCTTTGAATTGGAAGACTTTTCCTTGAAATTAAATTAGGCAGAATCAAAATTAGTGAGTTGGAATCATCAATCATGTCCTTTTCATTGAGACAGTACCATAAATCTCCAAGTTCCCAAATTTCAGTAACCATTTTATTGTCTTTTAGCTGTGATTTTTGTTAAGGTTCATAATTTTGGAAAAAAAATTGGGCAATTTTTCATGGATGAGAATATTTGCACATTTGCATATTCCCTCAGAGTCCCTTCATCTTCTCTCTCTCTTTTCCTCCTCATTGCCCTTCAACTTGAAGAGACTGGTACTACTTTCTCAAAGATCTAAAGCCCTCCACTTCCTTCTTCTCTCTCTTCTCAAACTTCTTCATACTTGATATTGCTACATAGGCATTTGGGATCATCGTCAAGTCCTTTCTTTGATTTGAACATTTTTTTTTTCCAAGATTCTCTATTTCCGGCTATCTCATCATATGTACTTCCGCCAAGAATCTTTTGAAGTTTTGGCCTATAAATCTAGAGTCTGTATTCTTTTTGGGAAAACCATTTGAAGTTCCCATTGCGAACCTAAAAAAGGTGATTTAACAAGTTCTTGGACCCCATCCAGTCTTCTGGCTCTTTGTTTGCTCTTCATCTTTTCGACTTTCGTTTGAAAATCTTAACTGGGTTTCTGTAATTGACTAATTCTTTTGTGCCCTTTAGGATTCTTCAAGTTTCAAATCCCATACTTGTTCTGTCCCAAGAAAGAGAACAAAAAAAAGTTTAAATCTTTGGTTCAAAGTCAACCTTCTGCAGCTCTCTTGTGATCCACTCTTTACTAGGTGATTGTACTGAATTCTTGTTTTGATGCTTCATAGCTGAAAAATGCAGGCTGATCAGCGAAAAAAGGTACTTTTCTTTCACTAATCAACCATTAATGCCTTCGTTTTTGCGTAAATAAATGAATAAGGCCTTGATTAAGATCTACTTCCATGTTGAGCCCCAAACTTTTCCTGGGAATCTTAGTTTTTTGGTATGAGATTGAGGATTTGGATTAGTTTGTTATTTTTATCAGTTTATCTTATTCAAATAGAGGATTGAACAGTTGTGCTCCACAGACTTATGGTTTGTCATGTCGGGTTCCACTAGGGTACATTTTCTTTTAGGGATTCAATTTAGAGTTAGATTCTGGGGTGACTTTGCAATTGTAGTTAATTGGGATGTAGATGAACGATTCACAGCTCTTGCTTTTAGATTCTGTGTTTTGTCACTATAAATGGGAATCTAGGATGGCCCGTTTAGAGAAGTGTGTTTTAGGGAGAAAGGACCTTGAGGGTAGTTTTTCGGATGTATTATACATCCGTGTGCAAGAAAATAAAATTTAAGCCTCCATCCTGCAATTACCCATGAGAGGATCATACAGTTTTCTTGCCCCTGTTCAGCTACCTTATCCTTCCAGCTTTCCTTTGGTTGAAATCTGATAAACGTGTGACTGATTTCTAGTTTGAGATTTCTTCTGGCATTAACTTTACTTGGAGAACCTGTAAATATCTGATTACTTCAATCTGATCTTGATTTGGGAATGAAATTTTTATAATTGAAATTTTCAATTCCTGGTTGGTGGGTATAGAAAATATGTATTCAATTGGATATAACGATTCCCACATAGTGATGTATCTATGTCATTAAATGGCTGCGGTGGTGGCAGATTTTCTTCAAACCGCAGCAAAGGATTATGGCTCTTTATGGCAGTTATGGCAGATTTTCTTCAATTTTATGTTGTTCAAATGTTTTATTTAACGAGTTGTTTCACTTGAAACCTATAATTATGTCTGTTGTTCTTCATCTGAGTTATGTTTTAGTTTTAGTATGATTACAAAGTTGTTTTTGTTATATTTTAAATAATTTTATATTGCCCACAATTTTTGCCATTCGCTATCAGCCATGGAAGGTTTTTCCGTGAACCTCCATACACGCCATCTGCTATCTACAACTTTGTGACGCATACAAATCCAAATGTATAGCAAAAACAGCACACAAGGATCAAACTAGGGCCCAATTAAAGACGATAAATGAATGAGGAAGACATCTTAAAAGATATTCAAGGATTGCAAAATATCAATATCAATATCAACAAAACTTTTTTCCTTTTTTCTTTTTTGTCTGAAATTGGGGTGGAGTGGGGGTGGTGGTGGTTTTTGTTTTCTTCTGAGTATTGTACAATGACAGGGAGGAAAAGGGGGAAGAAGGCTACTCCTCTTTGTTGCTTTACTGGCTGACGTTTTGTCGTTTGTGTAATATATAACTGTCCTTGGAGTTGCTTGTGTTGGAATTCTTTATTAATGAGTGAACTTTCTCTGTTCAAAACTGAAATTTCCTTGATGTTGTCTTTAACTGCATGACCAGTAACATGGTATGTTATACTGAAATGCAGGGATCAGTAGATGTGGATTTCTTCACAGAATATGGTGAGGGTAGCAGATACAAAATAGAGGAGGTTATTGGCAAAGGTAGTTATGGTGTTGTATGCTCTGCGTATGATACTCATCTTGGGGAAAAAGTTGCAATTAAAAAGATAAATGATATCTTCGAACACGTCTCTGATGCCACACGTATCCTTCGAGAGATTAAGCTTCTTAGGCTCCTACGTCATCCAGACATTGTTGAAATTAAACATATCTTGCTACCTCCTTCTAGAAGGGAATTCAAAGATATATATGTAGTATTTGAACTTATGGAATCTGATCTACATCAGGTCATTAAAGCAAATGATGACTTGACACCTGAGCATTATCAGTTCTTCCTTTATCAACTTCTCCGAGGGCTAAAATACATTCATACAGGTAAGTTTTATGGAAATTTTGTGGAGAAACTTCAATGCCTAATATTGGATATTTTCTCACACATGGATTGTAAAAAATTCTATAATTGTTATAGTTCTGACTGGGATCGTATTTTGCTTTTATGCAGCAAATGTCTTCCATCGGGATTTAAAACCTAAAAATATCTTAGCTAATGCTGATTGCAAACTTAAAATATGTGACTTTGGGCTGGCAAGAGTAGCATTCAATGATACTCCTACTGCTATATTCTGGACTGTATGTATCTTTCTCAATGTCTGCAACAATATTTAATGATTGATTATCTCATACTTTGTAAGAATGATGATGATGAAACATTGTATTCAGATATGACCCTATTCTTATATTTATGTGCATTTATAGGATTACGTAGCGACAAGGTGGTATAGAGCTCCTGAGTTGTGTGGATCCTTTTTCTCTAAGGTACAGGGCAACATCATGCTTATAATATTCTGATGGGCCAAATCTGAAATCATTTCCTCGCAAATGTAAACGTCCATGAGGATTAAACAACATTCTCTTCTAACAAATTTTTATCATCTTTTATCAATTTCAGTACACACCAGCTATTGATATATGGAGCATTGGTTGCATATTTGCTGAGCTTTTAACTGGAAAACCTCTATTTCCAGGAAAAAATGTAGTTCACCAGTTGGACCTCATGACTGATATTCTTGGGACACCTTCCCCTGAAGCTATTGCTAGGGTCTGAATCTTGTGATCTGTGTTACTTTTTACTATATCACACTCAGAAATTTGCTTTATCTATTTGTTCATTTTGTTTTGCTCTGCGGTTTTCTTTCTGCCAACAGATAAGAAATGAAAAGGCTAGAAGATACTTAAGTAGCATGAGGAAGAAGAAGCCAATTCCTTTCTCCCAGAAGTTCCCAAATGCAGACCCCCTTGCTCTTCGTTTACTAGAAAGGATGCTTGCTTTTGATCCCAAAGATCGACCCAGTGCTGAAGAGGTATTCTATATATGTCTATTCTTATTCTGCTTATCACTCTGCCTATGTTATAACCCTCTAGATTTCTGAAGATCAATTTGCATGCCATGCCTTCAGGCTCTTGCAGATCCATATTTCAGGAACTTGGCCAAAGTGGAGAGAGAGCCTTCTGCACAATCAGTGTCAAAAATGGAATTTGAATTTGAAAGACGCAGGATAACAAAGGAGGATGTACGGGAACTAATTTACCGGGAGATTCTGGAATACCATCCGAAGATGTTGAAAGAATACATAGAGGGTGCAGAACCTACAAATTTTATGTACCCAAGGTACTCCCATGTGAACTTTATCTCTTGTTACATTTATCATTTAGTTTTATCCCTTAGTTTTTTTTTAGGATCATGTTGAGTTGATAATTTGCATGCTGTTGAATGTTTAAGTAATTTACATGAACTCTCCCTCTTCCTCACTCTCTCTCTCTCTCTGTGACACAATTCACCAAGTATGTGTGATTACAATGTTAGTCTTCCTGTGCTTTTTGAAAGACAGATAATCCATCCACGTGAAGATGTGTTGGCTGCATCCATGAACCTCAGTTTGACTTCTTTCTAAAAATAAGTACAACAATTTTCTTACTGGTAAATGAATCACAAGTCTTTGCAAATGAGAGGAGAATGTCGTATTTATGGACCAAATTGTTCCTTAAGTGGTTTTTATTTTTTCCTTTCTTTTCTGCCCATCTTTTACTAGCACAGGTTATTGGATCATTTTAGATGTGTGCACCACATATTGAACTTTTCCAAATTAAGATATTTTGAGTATCCATGAGAAGTTTTATCTACCTTTCTAACAGCTATGATTGTCATAGTTTTTGTTCTAGGAATTCATTGGTACTCTTTTTATTGACCAATTACTTGAGCTTCAGTGTTGCCACATTAAGATGAATAAACCATGCTCCCACCCTAAAAGAATAAAAAAAAAAAAAAGAAAAAATTCACCTTGTCCCTAATGATAATGATAACAATAAAAAAACTAAAAGAATGTAGTGTCGATTTACTTTCCCTTGTATTGTTTTTTAATTGAAGTTCACGTGTCTCCAAATCATGCACTGTTTTCAATTGTTTAGGAATAAATGGAAATCTGTAATTCCCAGCGAATAGAAATTGGGAAAGATCTTGAGGTTTGCCAAGTGTTAAGCTCAGTGACTGAATTTGAGACGAAACAAAATTCTGTTGAATGCTGCTGCTGCATATTGATATTTTGATGGGTTTCGTTCTCATTATTTTACTCCTTATTCAGTGCTGTTGACAAATTCAAGAAACAATTTGCATACCATGAGGAACGCTATGGAAATGGTGGAGCAGCAGCTCCACCTGAAAGACAGCAAGCATCTTCCTTGCCCAGGTTACCTCCTGATGAATGTCCTGAGGTCCCACTTTCATTAATTTCTATCTGTTTGTAGGAGAAAGTTGTCAACGTTTTTCAAGTTTTCAACACCATATTGAAGCTGACAACTTTCTTCTCCCAGGCCATGTGTTCTATACTCGGACAACTCAACACAGAATTCAGCTGAAATTGCTAATGAGCTCTCCAGATGTTCCATTAAAGAAGTTGAAAAGACGCACATAGACCGGTTTTCTGGGGTCCCTATGAGTAGACTTCCTTTGCAGGTTTCTCCAAGTATTCAAGGTATTTTTTTAATGATTAGTTTCAAAGGGATGTATCTAACTGCAAATTGTGTATTTAATGTTTCTTTTGGTTGCTATTAGTATATTGATGGCCGTCAATTTAATTCTGGATATGTTCTCTTTCTGTGTATGCTACTTGTGCCTTGACATACTCATCGCACATTTTATGCCCCTCTTCTCCCTTAACTTTCCTCTACCGACGAAAAAAATGATAGATTTAGACGAATGTGTATTGCCCTATCATTGACAGTTGTCAATTTTCAAGACCTACATTTTCCCTAGAAGTTCATTATTAATGTCTTTGCATCTCTATCGTAATGGATAACTTTTCAAATGTCTCGTCAAATGATGATGTTCTGCAAAGAAAATGATGGCCTCTGTTTACTTGTCCTTATCCTTTACATTTTGAGCCAAGTGGCTGGTATGATTATGAAATGAGTTTAAAAAATTCCCATTATCCACTGGTCATGCATGTTTATGTTGCAAATCTTCTGCGTAATATGCACGTAATAATTAAGTCTACTGTTTCTAATATCTTTGGCCCTTGACACGAGTAGACATTAGTTTCTGAAGATAAGCTTTATACATATTCCAGTAAACAATTTTCTAGCATTATGTTTTCTTGTTCTGATGTGTACTTGCATTTGATTTCACATATAAGTCTATTGGCCTTTTTGCCTCTCTCAGATGTCAATACCCTCATAATCTTTTGCTCTCCCTGCAGGTGGTGCTGCTAGACCTGGCAAAGTTGTTGGTTCGGTTCTACGTTACAATAACTGTGGAGCTGCAGCAGCCGCTGGAGAGGCTATGGAGCAGCGAAGAATAATTAGGAATTCTGCTGTTCCGACCCAATATGCTGTTTCTGCCTCTTCATACCCCAAAAGGCACCCATCCTATAAGAGTGACAAGGAAGAAGGTGCTGTTGAAGGATCAAATGCATTGCAACCGAAGCCTGACCAATACATTGCAAGGAAAGTAGCTGCTGCTCAAGTTGGGTCGGGAAGTCAGTGGTATTGATCTTCTGATCAACACAACACTCTTCTTCTGTTTGGCATCCAAATGTACAAGCACAAGAAATCACATCACCCACAGCTGCCCTAGATTAACAGGCTATTTGTTAACTATTAAGTTTGGCAGATTACACTGGTGGCTTACAAGTTCCTTGCTCTGAAATCCTACGGTATATTTCTTTGGTTCAAACTTCAGATACGTTGACACGCTATTAATTCCTCTTTTTAACATCACTGATTTTGAGTGTAAAGGGGCTAGCAATACCCTCATTTCAAATGACCGCTGTTCTCATCAGAGATTGAAGGCAACTTCAAGAACATGTGGAGTTGAGGAGGTTTGAGACAAGGGAAACGTAGGAGTAATATATATTGACATATTTGTTCTGTCCCTTTTCCATACTTGAAAATACCATAAGAAAGACAATCTGTTTCACAGCACAATATTGGTTTTGTATCAAATTTACATGTATCATTCTGTTTGTATTACTGAAATGACTTTGTAACAATCTGTTTTTGAATAAATTTTTCTATCCGGTTCAGTCTGTTTTGGGTGTATGTATCTGCTTAGCATAGATCTCTACGTACTTTATTTATAGTTTTTGATGAGGTGCATTTGGTTGCCATTCCGGGATTAAAAAGTTTACCCCATTTGACAAGATCGAGGAGATATCTCTATCTGTGGGTCGTATATAACTGTATAATCCATTCAATCTGTTTTCTCGTCACCATGCCAAAGTCCACATACATGAACATCAGGAAATGAATATGGATTTCCTCGAGAACGATTCATTCTACACAGAAAAGAAAGAAGAGCTATCGCTGTAGCAACCTAGTCCTCTTGTAGTTGCTTATGGTTCGAAGAAGAATCGAGGTTTTCATCCTGTCTTTGCCCAAGCTTTTGGGATGAAAGCATGGGTGTGTTTATTTTATTTGCTGTTTTTCATATTTTGCCCACTTTGTCTATTTTTGGTGTGTTACTTTTCTTATTACCATGCAATTAGTAAAAAAAAAAAAAAAAAGTTATCTTATATCTCCTAGGATAGGATGTCACTATATAAAATATATTAAAAATTAATAATAAGATTTTTTAATTAATATATCATGAGTGTAATATAAATGTATAATATTACATAAAAACTAATTTTAAAATCATTCGTCACCTAAATTAAATGTACTTATATATAAGATTATATTTTAAATGTTTCCATCATTGTCATATTAAATAAATTTAAATTTAATTATTATATTTTATTTGTAAAATTATAGGCATTATTTTTTAATAAAATATTAATTTCGGACTAATGAAATAAGAATTTTTTTAATTATTATATATATATGTATCTAATCTAACTAGAATTCATTTCGGAATATATTTTATCTTTCTACACCCATAACTTAAAAAGATGCCAAATCAAATACCCGGGATGAATGTGGAAATGTGGAATAAGGCACGGGAAAGAACCAAAAAATTCAACAAAAGGATAAAATAAGAGAGAAACCCTAGAATGAAGGTAAGCTTTGGAATTTCTGATAAGCATATCAAGTAAACAAATAATACCCTAACAAATTGGCGGCAAGAATCACTTACCCGATTTTCTTTTTTTTTTCTTTTCTCAACCCCAAATTCCCATTTTCTGATCCAAAGTTTGATTTTTTCCTCCTTTCCCTCTCTCCCACGCGCATACGTAGACACAAAGATCCTTGATTCTCACAGAAATTCCCCAAAATTTTCCATGCTATACAAAAGTATCTGGACGTCTTTTGCTAAATCCAGCAATCCATGTTTCTTTTACCGAAACTTTACAAAACCTTTTGCTAATTCTCACTCAAATTCAAGATTTTTCGTCTCTTTCAAACCCAAAAATCTAGGCTCTCGAAGGCCAATTTTGTTTACCCGAAGATTTTCTCAATCAGATCCTCCAATGGCAGATGCAAGGAGGCCTCCGGTTGTTCCTATACCTTCGCCGGAAATTGCAGAGCCAGCTGAGCTTTTTAGGGCCTTGGAGGCTTCGTTAGGATCATCATTTAGCTGTGCGCCATTGGTCCCTAGTGCCAAACCTCTGATCATTGTGATTAGTGGACCAAGTGGGGTTGGGAAAGATGCTGTGATTAAAAGACTGAGAGAAGCTAGGAAAAATATTCATTTCGTGGTTACTGCTACAAGCCGGACGAAGAGGGCAGGTGAAATTCACGGGAAAGACTACTTTTTTGTGAGTAAAGAAGAGTTCTTGGAAATGATTGAGAAAAACGAACTGTTGGAATATGCATTGGTGTATGGTGATTACAAGGGTATACCTAAGCAGCAGATTAGGGAGCATATGGCTAAAGGGTTGGACATTGTGTTGAGAGTTGATGTACAAGGGGCCTCCACTTTGAGGAAGATATTGGGGAATTCAGCTGTGTTTGTATTCTTAGTAGCTGAGAGTGAGGAGGCAATGGTGAAGAGGTTGATTGATAGGAGAACTGAGACAAAGGAGACTTTGCTTGTCAGGATTGCCACGGCTAGAGAGGAAGTAAAGCATGTGGCAGATTTTGATTATGTGGTGGTAAACAGGGAAGGGGAATTGGAGAAAGCTGTTAAATTGGTGGAGTCAATTATTGATGCAGAGAAGGCAAAAGTAAATCAAAGAACTGCAGTGATCCAGTGAGTGCTATGTTGTACTCTATTGGAGCCAAGTTTAATTTGATTGTTGAATTAGCTAATCCATGGAAGCTATTCTTTACCATTTTACTTTTATCTGTAAATCAGTTCCTATGTCTTGGCAGTTAAGCTGCTGACTTAATGGCTCAATTGTCAAGACCTGACTCTGTAGTTCAGGAAATCCATGGCTATATCCTTGTATTCTTCCTTTTCCCCTACTATGTATGAGAGGAAAAACAAAAGATATGAAGGTGAGGACATTTCCATTATAAAGCATCATTTGTTTCCTTTTGAGTATTTGGCATTCTAAAAGTTGCAGTATTTGGCATTCAGAGGACATTTCCTATGAGCCCTCTGATGATGTAGACTGCCATATTTCCTTTCTTTTTCAAATATTAACAATGTATTTTTCATTACTGTGCTCAAAACAAGTATGTGCTTTCTTTTCTTTCTTTTATTTTATTTTTATTTTAACAATAATTGGCAGAGATTGTGTAAAGGACAAGAGCCACTTACCTTAATTTTGTGAGGAAAAATGAGTTTATGTATTTCCTGTCTTCTAACAGGGACCTAGAGGCAGGTTAACAATTATCATCATGTGTATAGATTAAAGTATTAAGAGTGATAAGAATGCTCAAGTCTCTTTTAGTCGTGACTATATCATGACTATGTTATTATCTTGGTTGATGTTCAGGCCATCAGAAGTTTTGCCTGTAATAATCCTGCAAAGGTACATATACTTCCCACCTTTCTGTCACTTCCTGTTGGAGATATTGCCCCTCCTAGTCTCATACTTGGAGACCAAGTTATGCATCGCAGTGAAGTGGACTTTGGCCTTTAGATGATCTGTTTATTAGTTTCATGTAGAAATTGAATTTTCTGTTTTGTTAATGCTGCAAGATTGAGCATCAGAAACTCTTGTGTCTTTTTCTCAGATTCTTGAGCCGGGTAGAATGTGAGTTACCAATGTAAACCATGTTGGTGACCATTATGATAATAGATACTAGAATTGTAACCAAACAACCTCATTTTGTGGAGAGTTGGACTTCTTTTGCATATTCATATGCTTTTCTTTAATCATTTGATATTGAAAAGTGTAATTCTATCTTTGCTCGTCCATTTTTGGAAGCAATTTATTTATGATCAGAAAAGCACTTGTCATTTTCTGTCAGTCTTCATATAATATTAATCTGTTGTTGATTGGGGCACACCAGTTTTGAAGGATATATACCTGTGACACTTTTTGCAGAAGGCCCTAACCCTGGAAATTGATATACGATTCAGACAAAGCTAAACGGCCATAATTGACAGTACCATCCTAGTTATATGCTATTATTGCTTTTGTTATTTGGGAGATGGTTGTGATAAAGTTAATGTTTCTTCAAGCAAGAGGAATGGAAATGGACTGCAGGAAAACATCCAAGAACATCATTTTCAAGTAGTTGATTTTTTTAAATTACTGTAATCGATTATATTTACTCTTCGTGGTTGATTATATATATGATTACACTTATGGTAGCCTTTCTGGACTGATCATTTTGAGTTTGAATAATCACTTTCCATCAAAGTATCCTTTTATTTTCTCTGACAGACAAGAAAACTTTCTTTAGTAATAGTCTCTGAAACATGTTGTTTTGAGATATTATTTGTTTAAAATTTGCACCTTTGCATGTGTGTGGAGATCTGATATCAGTCTTGTCCTAAAAATATGGTATAATGGTCTTTGAGAATCTTTGTGACTATTTTATTCAGATGCATTCTGGGGACACCTGGCAATGATGTTCAACATCATGGGACTGATGCAGAAGTTGGTGACTCAAATTGAAATCAAAATCACAAGTTCTGTAATTTCATTTCTTTTGGTCAGAATGATTTACAAAATGTACTATCTCCCTAACAAAGGTTTCAGATAGAGACAATCAGGTAAGCAGTTTCCTGTGTCATTTTCTCCAGAACAGAAGATAGATAAATGGCAACTGCACTGTGAGGTACTCGCACAATTTGTCTCTCTGTATCGTCTTGTCTTTAAATGAAAAGATAAATTGCTTTTTTCATACATACTGACATTCCCTCCCTCTTGGATTCTTTAGGCCTAATGACAAATTAACCATTAAAGTTGCATTTTTTTTTTTCAAATTTTACCACTTATTTCTTACGTGTAAGTTTGACTATCTAATTTAACAATTTAATCATTTAATTTTGTGAATATTTTTAAAGAATTTAATCGTGTAATATTCAATTTGTCAAATATGTGAAACTAAGATTGACAATTTGAGAGCCGAGTGATCAAACTAGAAAAGATAAGGTATAATTTCAATTGTTAAATTGATAGGCATGTTGATTCTATAGTAAAATCAAACTTTTAGTGATGATGCAGGCATAGCTAGGAGCCCTTTTATGGCTTCTCTGAAATTCTCTTATTCTTTTCATTTTTCAGATATGGTGACTCATTGCTCTAGATATGAAAGTCTAGACTACATTAATAAGAAAACTTACACATGTATTTTAATTATTTTTTAGATATATTTTATAAACTAAAAACCTTAAGAAAAACTTTAGGTTAAATTAGGTTAAATTATAATTTGATCCTAAATGTTTTTTTTTAGCCACTCTGGTCCCTTATCATAATATCGTTTTGGTCCAAACTCTCATTCTCTGATAAGTCACAGTATAAAATTGATAACATGACAGACATGTGATCATTTTAAAAGGGTAAAAATGTTAATTTTAACTTTCTCATCTAGAATCTAACCTCAATATTAAAAAAAGAAGAGAAAAGAAAAATTTTGTTTTCTGGGGATTAACTGACGGAAAAATCTAATTAATCCAAAATATCCAGATTCATATTATTAGAGAATCTTAATACAATTACAATTCAAATTAACCTAAATTTGAAAAAAAAAAGCATTTGATATTTCATTAAAAATTATTCATGTGACCAGTTTGTCACTGTGATTTGTCGGAGAATAATGGTTTAGACTGAAAGAGTTGATAATAATATGATAAGGGATCATAATGGTTGAAAAAAAAAAAAATTTAAGATCAAACAATAGTTTTGCTTAAAATGAGGGACTAAAAGGATTAAAAGCCCTAAACTTTACGTTTAAAGACATTTATAATTATTTTTATTGATTTACTTTGAGAGTGTTGCAGTGTAGGAGTCCTCAATGTAAATGTCTTTCTAGGAAAGATGTTACAACTGCCGGGAAATGTTAGTAGAAAATTTGCCCCATCATTTTGAGTGTTCTTTCTGGATTACAGCTCCTCTTTGTTGCTTAGAGTCTGAACCTAAACAAGAAGTTTGCGTAAGAGTTTTTCTATGCCTTATAGCTCTTTAATATTAATGAAATTTATTATAAAAATTATTATTATTATCTAAAAATAGAAATGTGACCGTTTAATTATGGATGGAATGGGCGTAATAGCATAATACATATTGCCCTTCACAAGATTACACAGCAAAGCAGGGGAATGTTTCTATAGGCATATTATATATAGGATAAGAATGAGTTTGGATTCAATGATGAAATCAGCAATTATTAGACAATGAGGAAGGGATCCAATCATTTGGTTCCCATGTCATAGCTATCTCCAGATCACTTTATTCCTTGCTTTCTATATTTGCTAAAGCAATCAATTTCAGAAAGCAAGAAAAAAAAATCATTTTGACAACAACTTTTACTTGCTAGACAATAAGCAATAAAAACCCTAAAAACCCCATCACTTGTAATGGATTAGTTCTTCTTGTCTTACAAGTACAATGAACTAATATTATGCTCTTCCATTAACTTTAATTTAAGTGCCATGATTCAAATAGTATTGAACTTATGCCAACTTTGAACTAATTGTAATTTAAAAGTAAGATAGATCATGTTCACTTATACATAGGCGGATAAGTTTTTACTTAATTTGTATATTCCCTTATCTATCTGTATTTCACTAATGTATAATTTGTCAAGGAAAAATTTATTCGTTATCTAATCTTTAAAAACAATAAATTCAAGTAATTTCACAATTCGTTCTATTAACTTGTTAGAAGTCAAAACAAGTGTCTTATTCATGAACTAAGATTCCATGCCAATTCAAGCTCATTTCTTGTGTTATTACTCAAATAATCTTGTTATGTATATATGGTACAAACAATTAAAGGAATAATATGGATATGGACGTGGAAATGCCTGTTCATAGACAATATAGTATGTTTTTGACATCAATCATATCCATACAAGGAAAGTTGGGACCCATGCAAAGCCTTTAACTTGACACAAGAAGAGTCTCTCTCTTAATCCTACAAGCCACAACCAGCTAAGTTGCCACCATTGCACACATTAAAGAATTCCCATTCCCTTCCCAATTAAGGGCGTAGAGGAAAGAAAAAGAAAAAAAAAAAAGGGATAATCTAAGACTTGACAAAATAACAAGTGTACCTTAACAATGGTTAAGAACTAGGATTCAATCTAACTATTAAATACCTTTTTTACGAGGTCAATGCTTGTAAGTTGTAACAAGACATGACATGCCAAATTCTCTTTTACAAGGAATTTCCACCAATTTGACCATTTTGCCCCTAAACACGTCAAGTGTGTCCAACAAGAAAATTTGGTTCCAACACAAATCTCGTTTAGCTACAAAAGTCAACTAAAAGTTTCCCTAAAAAGGGAACAACGTTACTGCCTTACTTGATTTTAAAGCCAAAAAAAAAAAAACAACTCTATTGTTGTTGAGGTTAAATTAGTCATTCTAAACTCTATATAATTTGTATAATCAACACAGAAACACATTTAAGGAAACCATCTCATTACAAAAAATGATACTGTAAATCTTAAAGCAAACTCTTGCCTAGAATTTGGACTTCAATTTGCTGCAAAAATGTCCTAAAGTAGAGAGAGAGAGAGAGAGCAGCCTAACAAAGACAACAATGTCAGTTCTCATAATAATCTTGAAGGGCTAACATCAAAAACAGAACTAACTTCCTAGAAATATTGGCATAAAGAAAAGCAGCTTCGAAGTTTCACTTTCTTCCTCATTTCCACAACATAAAACTTGGCCTCTAAGCCAATTTTCCTTCTTTGTATAGTATATAAATAGTACCAACCTTTTCAAGTCATATATAGTTGAAACAAAAACAATTTTCTTTTCCAAGAAATCCAAATTTCACCTAAAAAAAGAACCCAAGTAAAGATTATCAAATTGGCTTTGGTTATGTGTTAAAAGAGCAAGAGATGGAACCTGCAACATCCATTGAAAGTGAAGGTAGCATCTGTCTGCAGATTACTGAGGTTAATAATGCAAGAACTCCTCCTGGGACTGACAGTGCAGGTCCAAGTCCCATAACCAGGTTTGAGCCTCAAACCTTAACTGATACAAAGAACAGCAGCACCAACAATTCTGTTCATTCAAGAAGGCAAACGGTTCGCGCCCCGGAAACGAAACTGACTCTCTTTGCTCTCAGGCTTGCAATATTGGAAAAGGCAGCTACTGGACTTGGAACTCTTGGTTTCATATGGGCAACTGTTGTTCTCCTCGGTGGTTTTGCCATTACTCTAGACAAGACAGATTTTTGGTTCATAACCACAATCTTGTTGATTGAAGGAACAAGAATATTTAGCAGGAGCCACGAACTTGAATGGCAGCATCAGGCAACATGGTCTATTACTGGGGTTGGGATCAATAGTTTTCGTGCAATACGAAGCAGTTCGCACTCTGTAGTCAAAGCTCTGAAGGTGATTTTTAGGCCAATATTGGAATTTGGAAATCCGACCAGAGGGTCTAAGAGTAGAGAGATAAGCTCAGAAAGTATAAGTCAGGCTAACCGGAAGAACTGGAATCAGCAGAAGATTCCAAGACGAACGTGGAATACATCAGAGGTTCCTCTTATTCCATATGCACCATGGGTGTTTATATCAAGAAACATCAGTAAGATTCTGTACTGGCTGCAGCTTGTTTCTGCAGCAGCTTGTGTTGTTCTCTCTTTGATCAAGCTAATCAAGAGAAATTTTGGTGATATTGCCAAGGGAGACACAGATAAGAGGAACAGGAAAGCTGCTTTGATCATATTCTACTCCTTGGCCTTAGCTGAGGCATTGCTGTTTCTTCTGGAGAAAGCTTATTGGGAATGGAAAGTGATCTTTAGGAAAATCTTGGATGAAGTGAACATGGAATGCGAATTGGGACCTGCTGGTTTAATTTCAATCAGAAGGTTTTTCTACGATGCATATTCAAAATGTGTTTTTGGGAGCATTTTTGATGGCCTGAAAATGGATATGGTTTCTTTTGCCATGGATCTCCTGGCCTCAAGCTCCCCTGATGAACAGCTCATGGGGGCTCGAATTCTTAAGGCGTTTTCATCAAGCAGGAGTTTTTCTGAAGACACATTGCAGAAGATTGGAATAAACATATTGGTTATGGAAAGATTAGTAGAAATGTTGAACTGGAAAGACCCTCAAGAAGAAGAGATCAGAAAATCTGCTGCAGAAATTGTCTGTCAGTTAGCTGGGAAGAAGCAGAACTCTCTTCGAGTAGCTGGTATCTCGGGTGCAATGGAATCCATAGCTTCCCTGCTCCATATTGGCAGGGGCTCTACTGGTGCAGCTGATGAAATATCTGAAAAGAGAATCATTTTTGACAATCAACATTATGGTTTCTGGACATTTAACCATTTAGGCCTCACAATTCTGAAGAAACTTGCTCGTGATCACGATAATTGTGGGAAGATAGGCAATACAAGAGGCCTACTTCCTAAGATCATTGACTGCACACATGCAGGACAGTCTCTCTTGATGCAGGAATCAGCCTCAGCATCTCAGATTTTGACGATAAAACGATCCCTGCAGGTGGTAAAGATGCTGGCAAGCACAACAGGTGCCACAGGGAAACAACTCAGGAAAGAAATCTCAGAGGTAGTTTTCACAATTAGTAATATCAGGGATATCTTGAGGTATGGAGAGAAGCATCCTGTTCTACAGAAATTAGGGATTGAGATCTTGAAGAATCTTGCATTAGAGGAAGATGCCACAGAGAGGATTGGAGGAACTGGAGGAGTTCTCAAGGAATTATGCAACATATTCTTTGAGCAGACAATGCCTGAAATGCACTCTGATGTGAAAATTGCAGCTGGAGAAGCATTGGCAATGCTTGCCTTTGAGAGCGAAAGAAACTGCACAAGAATTCTGAAATTGGGATTTACACAAATGCTTGTTGAAGCCTTGGAAGATCCTATACTCAGAGTGAATACAGCAAGAATTCTGAGAAATTTATGCACTTACAGTGGAGAAGATTGCTTTGATCAACTGAAGGGCCTTACTGCAGCAGGACCAACTGTAGATTCACTTCTTCCAACACTCAATTCTTTTGGTGATTATTTGAAGCAGCAAAGATTAACTTACTAGAAATATTTTTTTTCCCATTGCAGGTCCTGAATGCAATTATAGCAGAAGAAATCAAACTGCAGGAAGTAATGATCGGCTTGGCAGCACGAGTTTTCAAGTTCATGACATCTCTGGAATCAACTGTAATGTTCAAGAGATCTGGGGTTCAAGAAGTTGAACTAGCTTACAAACTTGTACTGATTCTGAGGACATATCAGTATCCCTCCATCAAGATTCCAAGAATGAGGAGATTTGTTCTGGAGTTGGCAATCTGGATGATGAAAGACAAGAAATCCAACATTGAAACATTCTGGAATCTGGGATTGGAGAAGGAGCTGGAGGCCATGTCAGAGACCATATCTGATATTGAAAACTTCAATATCTTCTCTGGAACTGTTGGACTAAGCAGACATACCACGACAATTCACACACTAATCGAAACTGCAATGCAGCTTCTGGCAGATGGCCAAATCAACAGAGATGGATTATAGAAAACAAGAACCCTATCAATGGTTTTCTTTCTTGTCATGGAACCATAGGAATTATTTGGATATTCTTTTCTGTAATATAATAACAATGATATTATTAAAAGATCATTATTTATCAATCCTTCTGCTTCTCAGCATATTCATATTCAAAGGGTGCCTAACTGGGTGGAGAACCTCACACTAACTTCCCAAGGATTGGAATGGGGTCACATCTACTAAATGTAAATCAAAACAGATGATTGGTATCGAATTCAAGCCATGAGAGTAAGGTAACAATCTAATTTAACCTTACAATTAAAACAAAAGTAAATAATTTGTCAAAATCAGAGCATAGATTTATAAACACCTTTCAATAGAATTAAACAAAAGTTATACATCTCTGAACATAGATTACAATGAAACCATTAGAATTACATCCTATGAAGACAATTCAGCTGAATATTACCGGTCTCTAAATAAGTACGATGAGGTTTGGTTTTGTAATTTTTAAATATAGAGATCATGAGTTCGAATCCTAGAGAGGACTAGGGTCACCGCTCTTGAGAGTTATATGACCAAACCTCATTAAAAAATATGCAAATTGAGGTCTTAAGTTTGAATGTGAGGAGGGCCTAGCAGCAACGGTTGCTGCTCGTAACAACAAGACCTAGAGTTATAAGACCAAACTCATCAAATACAAAGAATCCCAAGAATCAATTTGCTGTCATCCTGCTTTTCAGCATAAGGATAGTTCACCATTCAATTCCTGAAAAAGAATCGATACAAATATATACCTGCAATTTCTTCTGTTTCTTTTTTCTTTCTTTCTTCTGATTAAAGCTATTCTCACAATAATACTGTCTTTTTTGCCAGATTCTTTCATACAATATAATACATGCTACCTTCCTTTGAAACCATCATCTACTTCGAAAGAAGTTTACTTGTCGGGTTCTTCACTACTGTCGGTGGCCTTGGTATGATCGACTGCCTCACTATCGGTTGAACTTTGATTGCTTGACGACGTATCATCGGGAGGAGAAGCCCCCATCTTTCAAAGAATCTTTATGGTTGGAAATGGTAAATCCGGGAGTTTCAATTGATGATTATTTGCTGGAAGCGGGAAGCAGATCTTGCGGTGCTGAATCACGGTCACGTGCACGGGCTATGAAGTTTCTTGAGATGCTTATGAGGATCTTTACCTGCAAGTCCATGAAAAAAATTAGGTAAGTGAATAATAACTCAAAATCAACATCAACATTAGGATATTGAATGCAAACAGGTTGTAAATTCAAATCTAGTTTAACTAGTTCTTTTAACATCCTTTTTATTATTTTCATGAGCTATGATTTACCTTCTTTTTTGTCTCTTACCTACTTTATATGGAACTAATCACTTTTGATTACAAATCCTTCCACAGAGCTAATATTGAAGCATCAAGATCAGTGGAAATTTCTTTTTAAAAGAAATTAACTAAAATAAATATTTAAAAAGATATTAAAACTTTACATAAAGAATTTGATATTATAAAAGAACACCGAAATTACAAATTTAGAAACTCATTATTATAACAACTGAATTTGATAAAGAGAGGATCTTTGAAATCTTATCATTATTGCAAGCCTAGTGGGAGACCGCCCCTTAAAAAAAGTAAAAGTGACAAGACCTTTTACAATAATTATGGATTATTGTGATAAGCACAATATTCTTCAGAAAATGGTTCATCCCAATATAGGCCATATCCTTCCCAATTGACCTTGACTAGATCTTCTGGTATTTGACTGCCTATGAAATCTTGCATTTTCTGTTCATCTAGTAATTCAAGTTCTTTTTCAATATCATCATCAGTAATTTTTTGATCATAATCTTTGATAGGCTATCCTCTTTCTTGATTTATGTTGATGAGATGAAGATAGAGTTCATGAAGAGAAATAGTAACACATGATTCTTGTCCATGAAAGAATAAGGAGATCTAATCCATGGATAGAATGTTGGGATTGGAGTAGGACGATAAATTGAAACAGGCCTTTTTTGGGTTTGTCTCATGGCATAGGGCCTATAGAAAATATAAGTCTAATATAATGGAACTAGGCTGGACTTTAATATTTTTGTATTCAGTTCATCATACCAAGATCGTTGAGATTGGAACCAGGTGAGAAATGTCCGAAGATGAGGATATCTTTTAGCATTTCTAGTGAATGAAAAGAACTGTTTGAACTCAAAGATGTCAAGTTCAATATAATGAGCATAGAAAACAGAAAGATGCCATAGAAACGATAATTGATTTCTAGAAATATCTTGAGGAGGAGAGAAATTGAGTTTGCTGATGTTGAGATACAGGAATTTAGGGTCAAATGAATTAAAATGAACAGGATCAGAAATTTTTGTCATTGCAAGAGCTTGATATCTGAAAAGATTTTTTTTCTACATAACGGTGGATATCATTGATAGAACAATGAGGGTGGAGATCAGGAGGAAAAGAGAAACTACTAGAAGTACTGGAAGAAGCTCCTAGGAGGATGGAAAAAGGATTTTCTTCAAGAGGTCTGGCTATCATGAATATCATAGGAATAGAAAGAGAATTTACAAAAACCTTAGGTAATTCAAAAGAATTAACCTTTAAATTCTTTTTTGGTCTAGATAGAAGATCAGCAAGAATATTTGAAGAACCTTTTATGTGAGACACATTAAATTGATATTTTGAAAACCAATCTTTAAGTCTCAAAAGCTGTGGTTCCGGAATCATTTTATTTTTAAAATAAAAAATCTTTGGAAATTAAGAGTTATCCATCCACACCAAAAATTCATGACCGATGAGATGAAACTCAAATTTTTTGATTCTATATTTCACAACTAAAATTTCTTTAATTGTGGTATGATAGTGTTTTTCAGAGTCTTTAAATTCTCCACTAGCATGACCACAATAATGTTTTTCTCCTTGAATTTCTTCAAGAAGAATGGCACCCCAATATTCATCACTATCATCTGTTTGAAGAATTCGAAGACTAGAAGTTGGGATATACAAAGGAGGGGGATTTTTACAAAGTTCTTTGATATTTCGGACAACTTTGGTGTGTTCTGGTCCCCAAGGTGGATGATTTTTTCTGAGTAATTTTGAAAGCTGGCTGGTATAAGGTGCAATTCTGGGGAGAAAAGTCCTTGTGTAGTTTACAATGCCAAGGAATTGTTGAATTTCTTTGGTGGAAAGGTTTTCATCAGGAAAATTAGGTAATTGTTCAACAAGGTGTGGTCCTGGATGAAAAGTTCCATTTGAAATTTTCATTCCTAGATATTCTATCTCTGATTTTCCAATGAAAAATTTCTTTTCAGAAAGCATGATACCCTTTTGGCTAACGATTTCAAAGAACTGCTCGAGCAGTGTTCCATGGGCTTCATCGTTTTTTGAAAAGAGGAGGATATCATCAATATAAACCTGAGAAGAATGAAGTATCCCTGAAAAAAATATTCTTCCAGTACTTCTAGCAGTTTCTCTTTTCCTCCTGATCTCCACCCTCGTTGTTCTGTCAATGATATCCACCGTTATGCAGAAAAAAATCTTTTCAAATATCAAGCTCTTGCAATGACAGAAAATTCTGATCCTGTTCATTTTCCTTCATTTGACCCTAAATTCCCGTATCTCAACATCATCCAACTCAATTTCTCTCCTCCTCAAGATATTTCTAGAAATCAATTATGGTTTCTATGGTGTCTTTCCATTTTCTATGCTCATCCTATTGAACTCGACATCTTTGAGTTCAAACAATTCTTTTGTCACTAGAAATGCTGAAAAATATCCTCACCTTTGGACATTTCTCACCTGGTTCCAATCTCAACGATCTTGGTATGATGAACTGAATACAAAAATATTTAAGTCTAGCCCAGTTTCGTTATATCAGACTTATATTTTCTATAGGCCCTATGCCATGAGACAAACCCAAAAAAGGCTTGTTTCAATTTATCGTCCTACTCCAATCCCAAAATTCTATCCATGGATTAAATCTCCTTATTCTTTCATGGGACAAGAATCATGTGTTACTGTTTCTCTTCATGAACTCTATCTTCCTCTCATCAGCATAAATCAAGAAGAGGATTGCCTATCAAAGATTATGATCAACAAATTACTGATGATGATATTGAAAAAGAACTTGAATTACTAGATGAATAGAAAATGCCAGATTTCGTTGACAGTCAAAATACCAGAAGATCCAGTTAATGTCAATTGGGAAGGATATGGCCTCTATTGGGATAAACCGTTTTTTGAAGAATATTGGGCTTATCACAATAATCTATAATTATTGTAAAAGGTCTTGTCACTTATACTTTTTTTAAGGGGTTGTCTCCACTAGGCTTGCAATAATGATAAGATTTCGATCTTATCTCCAAGTGTGTTGTTTTTTCTTCCAAATTATTGTAATCTTTACTTTATGCCAAAATCTTCAATAGTATTGTTGACTTTAAAGATAGGAATCTCTATCCTATCCTGTCACCTTGTAATATATTTGAAGTCCAGTTTAATGAATTTGAAGTCCGGACGGATAGTTATAAATATCCTCCATCTTTGTAAAAGAAAACTCAGAGTCTGAGTTTCGAAGCTCCTCTCTTTATAAAATTCAGTTGTAATAATAATGAGTTTCTAAATTTGTAATTTATGTGTTCTTTTATAATATCAAGTTCTTTATACTTTTTCTTTTGATGATTCTTTGATGACTGGTGTGGTTAATCTTTATTTGACGGATAACGTTAATAATTTTTCTTATTTTGTAAGGAATGGTGACCACATGCAACCTTATATTGGGCCATAGGAGCGAAATCACAATTTTCCACAATATTCTGACCCATTGATTTCCTGGTTTTATTCTTGTTGTTCAGTTTTCTATCCTCAATTCTATCCCTTGAAGATATGATTAAAAAAAATTAGAGATCATACCCTCATTTTTCAATAGAAAATTAAATCAATCATACAAAGATTAGAAAACCATGTGGAACATCTTTCTTTTGAGGTGCATGAACTTAGAGTTCAATTTTTTCAAAAAGCACCCTATCACTATGAAGACGATGAGTTTATTGATAATTCTCAAGCACGACATTTAGAGGACAACCAAACCTTACTTGATGCCTCCATTCCTAGCAAAATCGAGCCTCAATTAGAATTACCTTATTCTTCTATTACAATTCATCCATTTTTTCCTCAAAATATCATCAAATCTAATAGAGAGGAAATTCATAAGGAAGAGAAAATAGGAAAAAGCCCATGTGATTTTATCTTTATGCATGATATTGAAGGGTTTTGTGGTATTAAATTGAACAATCTTCCTTTATTTTCGAACAGCGATTCCCTATTTGAGAATTTTATTGTAGCATTTACACCAATAGAGGAATCATGGATCCATTTGGAGTGCAGGTCGAAAGGATCATCATTTATGCTTCCACCGTTCCATGAACGAGATGGAGTTGGATAACAAATGGATCACATCGAGCTAAACGACGTTAACCAAAGTCGCTTTTGGGAGGCAACCCAAGAATAAATTTTTTATCCTTTATTTTGAAATTTTCTAATAGTTTAGGATTTAATTTTATTATTTTATGTATTTACTTATTTATTTAACTACATAACACCATTTTTATTTTTAGGAAAATCATTGGAAAAGATGAGGAAAACAAAGTAGAGCCAAATCAATTCTATCGGTGTCAAACTAGTCCTCACGGATTCTTAAGAGAAGCTCCTTCATGAGTTCTCTCGTAGTGGGTGACTATATCTTCTCACCATTGTCTTTTTCTATGCTTTCTTATGTTAGTTGTGTCATTGAGGGCAATGTCAACTCTAAGTGTGGGGGTGTTGTCTTTTGTGTTGTCTTATTTACTTTATTTGTTATGATATGTGTGTTGTCTTTCATATTGCATGTTTTTGTTTAGGATAGTTTATGTTTGTGGTCAATGCTATGATTATGAATTTTTAAACTTTGACATGAGATATTTGGAACTGTTTGTGTTTGAAATTGTTTGAACCTTTCTTTCCATCTTCAAATCCCAAAAGTTTTAAATTCAAATTCACGCAACTTTACTAAATTGAAGCATGAAAACTTTATTTTGAATCCTACTTAACCTCTTTAAACGAATTTTCTTATAAAAAATCTTCATGATTAATTTTTTTTACTAAAGAAAATAATTGTTCAAAAGAGTTATTTTGATCTTGAATTTCACTTTTAGCCTTATTTTGAAAATTATCACTCTAGAACTTGTCTTTGCACATTTTTGAGAGGAAATACATAGAAATGTGGTTAACTCAAGGATGATAAAAGGCTTTCTTTGACTCGTTTGAGTCTTTCTTTAAGTCTATCCTTTTACTTTATATCCCTTGATCCCTATTTGAGCCTAAATGAAAATAGTTTTTGAACTATTCTATTTCTTTGACATTAAACCTCATTATTTACTTTTCTACCCTATGCTTAAACGATTTTTGAGAAAATAAAGGTCGAATTATTTTAGAGCTTATTTTTTGTGTAAGAATTTAATGTGTTAATGAAGGGTGAGTAATGAAGGTGAATAGAGGATGCAAGAAGAATTTTGAGAACAAGAAAAAAAAAGGTGTTATTAACTTTTATTGATGAAAGTTGAAAAAAAAAAAGGAAGGGAGTTGAAAAAAATAGAAAAACAAAAATAAAAAAAGGGCGAGGCTCTAAATAAAAAAATTAATAAAAAAAAGATAAAAAAAAGGCAATGAAAGAGTTGGTGAAGAGAAAGAGAATGTTGATTCTTGTTTTAAAATATTTATAATATGAGTTATGGCTTTTGCTTAAAATTTTATATTCTCTCATAAGATAAATTTTTTCTTATCCTTTATCCTTCGCTTGTAACCAATTCCAAAAGCCTAACATTACAAGTCAAAAGTCCTATTTGACCCAAGCAGACTTGTTTTTATCATTGGTGGAGAGTGTATGCATTGACGAGCTTATAGTTGTGATTTCTTTCTTTTTAAGGTTACTCATGTTATTCTTTGATTAAGATAATTTGATGATTATAATCTTATCTTTGGTATACTTTAATTTGCCAAAACTTGAAGCTTTAAAAATTTTGAGGTTATGTTGGATAATGAATTGAGTATTTTATGCCTAAATCACATGTAGTTGTCACACACTTGGTGCAAGTTTTTCTATTTGATTTGTGATTTGGTAAGAAAGGAATTATGATTTCTTACATATTTTGTTCCATGTCTTGTGTTTCGGTTTGGAGATTTATTTTTGAGGCATTATGTTTGGTGTTTTGTTCTTGGGGATGATAAGGAGTTTGCTTGAGGACAAACAAAAGTTTAAGCGTGGGGGAATGATTTATAAATATTTAGGCTAAGTTTTATGTCATTTTTTGTATTATTATTTTATGTAAATTAGCTTAAATTATGTCATTTTGGATATATTTTACTTTCCTATACTTGATTTTTGTTTATATGAAATTTCGGTTGAAAATCTCTTGAAAACAACCTAAATAGCTAGACGATGGTGAGATGAACATTTAAAAACGGTGCACCATAGCCAGGCGGTGAGCAATCAGTAGGTTGTCGGGCAGGCTTGAGCGGGCCAAGCAGCGGCAAAATCCTATTTGAACACTATTTTCAAAGTTATTTTCTAATATCATCAAATCTAATAGAGAGAAAATTTTTAAGGAAGAGAAAATAGGAAAAAGCCCCAGTGATTTATCTTTATGCATGATATTGACTGGTTTAAGTGTGGGGGAATTAAATATGTATAAAAAATTTGAACGTGCTCGTCACAATACACATAAATTAAACCTAATTACCAAATTATGCAGTTAGGGCAAAGTAGGGACGAAACCACAGATAATTGAATTTAAATTTAATTATCACCAATCAACAAATTACAAAAGGGGGACTTTTGGAAAAGTTTCATATAAAGAATTGAAAACTAATTTAAAAGTAAGAATATAGATGAGAAAGTTGCTAATAAAAAAATATATATAAGTCAATTGCTATGGGGTCAATCATAGATCAAATAAGACAATTGAGTAGTTGATTTTAGAATTAGACTTAAAGCTCAAATTCCTATCCTTTAATTAAAACAATTTCTCGTAGCAAGAAATAAAATCCCTAATTTAATCAAATAAACTTAAGTTTTAGTGATCAATAGATTTAATCAATTAAATTGCATTAAACGTGAGGGCATCATCAACGTCAAATTACATAAAACAAAGTAGCTTTAATCTTTTGAAATTTGATTCATGTAATCCTCTATTGTAAATCAAGCTGGTAGTAGAAACCTAATTTAACAAGAGTTGCTACTTGGTGGATGTAACAATCTTAGCAATAATATTTAAATCCTAGCAATATAATCATGCAAATTAATCTAGGTGATCAGGCTAAATCAATAAACAAAATTAATAAGATGAAAACTAGAGCTGTATAAATTCTCAAGAATAAAGATCAAATCTTTAATAAGAAAAACAATCAAATCTCATAATTCCATATCAAAATAACTTAATTCTTGCTAATAAACGAAAACTACTCACAAAACATGATTAATAAAACAAATAAAAGAGCAAATGAAAACTGCCCTGAGGAAACTAATCTTCTTGTCTTCGGGACTCTCCTGGTAATCTATGTTGAATTGAGTACAAAGCTTTATGAGAAGAGTCCTATTTATTGTAGTTATAAGACTCCTTTACAAGAAGTAATAACCTAAATGAAGTTTAAAAACTAATTAAGATCCTGATTGAAATCCTATTACAAAATCCTAATTGAAATCCTATAACAAAAGAAGTATTATTAGAAAATAACTTTGAAAATAGAGTTCAAATAGGATTTTGCCTCTATCTGACTCGCTACTGCCTGACGGCCCTCTCAAGCCCTCCGAAAGCCTGCCGATTACTCACCCCCTGCGAATGGCGAATCGTTTTTAAATGTTCAATGCACCATCCTCTAGTGATTTAGGTTGTTTTCGATCAATTTTCAACCAAAATTTTATATAAACAAAAATCAAGTGTAGGAAAGTAAAATATATCCAAACTGACAAAATTTAGGCTAAGTTACATAAAATAATAATATAAAAAATGACATAAAACTTAGCCTAAATATGTATAAATCAGATTGCTCGTCGATTATGGAAGGAGACTAAGTAACAATGTTCTGATAAAGCTTCCTCAAGTTTGATTTTAATAGCCAGTGATTTTGAGTAGGAAATCATAGCTCATTAAAATCATAAAAGGACGTTAAAAGAGCTAGTTAAACTAGATTTGAATTTGCAACCTTTTTGCATTCAATATCCTAATCTTGATGTTGATTTTGAGTTATTATTCACTTACTTTCTTCTTTTCATGGACTTGGAGGTGAAGACCCTCATAAGCATTTTAAGGAACTTCATATAGTGTGCTCAAGCATGAATCCTCAACGTGTTACTGAAGATCAAATAAAGCTGCGTGCTTTTCCGTTCTCTTTGAAGGAGAAAGCAAAAGATTTGCTCTACTACCTACCTTCTAGCTCCATTACCTCATGGAAAGAGATGAATAAACAATTTTAAGAGAAGTTCTTTTCTGCATCAAGAGCAACCAATATCAAAAAAGATATATGTGGGATAAGACAATTTAATGGAGAAAGCTTATATGAGTATTGGTAAAGATTCAAGTAGTTGTGTGCAAGTTGCCCTCACCATCAAATTCCTGAGTAGCTACTCATTCAATATTTCTATGACGGATTAATCACAATGGAAAATAGCATGATATATGCTGCCAGAGAAGCAAAGAATTTGATTTCTAGTATGGCTGCCAATTCACAACAATTTGGCAACCGACAAGAGTATACTCCCAATAGAGTCAATAAGGTAAGTTCTTCTTCTATTGGTCAATGTTCAGATAAACTTATTTCTCTTGTGGAAAAGATGGTTGTAGGTAATGTAGGAAATAAACAACAAGTCAAAATTTGTGGTATTGCTCTAATCTTGGTCACTCAATGGATATATGCCCTACTCTTCAAGATGATGTCATAAATCAAAATGAGTAAGCTAATGCAGTTGGAGGATTTCCTGTTCCACCTCAAAAGAAGTATGACTCCTACTCGAATAAGTACAATTCTATGTGGAGGGACATAATAATATAAGTTATGGAGCAAAACTACCAACCTTTTAATATTTCCAACCTAGACCACCTCCTCCACAGCAATCACCTTCAAAGCCAGGTATGTCTCTTGATGAAATTGTTAAATTACTTGCAACTAACACTCAACAATTTCAACAAGAAACAAAGTCAAGCATTCATAATTTGGAGAGGCAAATGGGTCAATTGGAAACATATATGAGTCAATTAGAAGTGCAAGTCTCAAACAAATTGCCATCACAAATAGTTGTTAACTTTTATGTGATAAATATGGAAGAAGATAGTTCTCATGAGTTAACTGCACTATTATTGGGAAGACCTTTTCTTAAAACTTCTAAAACTTAAATTGACGTTGGTGCAGGAACTCTTACAATGGAATGTAATGGTGAGGCTGTGTCATTTAAATTTCTGATGAAATGAAATATCCTGGTGAAGTTCACTTTATTTTTTCTGTTGATGTTGTTGATCCTTCAGTGCAGAACACTTTTGAACTAATTGATGATGATGTAGTGAAAGAGGTTATAAATAATCACTTCACTAGTGAAGGATTACAAAAGAAGAGTTTGTTCTACAAAATGCACGATATTTGAGTTGGAAGCTCTCAAGCCTATTCAAAATAATGTCTTATATTGAGTTACCTACATCTCACACAAAACTTCTTCTTTCTCTTGTACAAGCAATCAAATTGGAGCTGAAAACATTGCCTGTTGATGTTGTTGATCTTTTAGTGTAGAACATTTTTGAATTGATTGACGATGATGCAGTAAAAGTGGTTATTAATAATCACTTCACTAGTGAAGGATTACAAGAAGAAGAATTTGTTCTATAAAATGCATTGCAAGACATGATATTTGAGTTGGAATCTCTGTAGCCTATTCAAAATAATGTGTCTTTGATTTGAGCATATTTAAGCTAAGTTTATATCTCTTTTTATGCCATTAATTTAAGTAACTTAGCTTAATTATG
>JAWZTD010000029.1:5004489-5033535 GCA_035221335.1 Echites panduratus
GCATAAGAATTATATATGTCAAAATATGAAAAGTTTTCTATAAATAATTTCTGAATTAAAAAATATTTAAGAGAAACGTAAATACGTCAGAATAAATCAAAAAATTAAAGTTTTTCTTAAATTTAAAAAGTTTCTTTCATTATATATATTTTGTATTAGCCATATAATGCAAATATAATTTTTTTTTTTTTTTAAAATCTGGAACCAAGTGCATAACCCAAATTAAGAGATTGATTTTGGATTAGGATAAACGTGACACAAATTCTATATTTCTTGGATTACTTATTCAAGTAGTCTCGAGACCTTTCATTATTCTCAAATATTACTATTTATCAAATTTGTTATAGGAAAAAAAAAATTTTTTGTTATAGGATAGTTTATATGTAAACAAATACATGAATATAAAAAACATAAAGAATGTTCAAATTAAATGTACTTAATTAATGAAAAGAATATTAAATACACTACACAACACATACTATTTTTTAAATGAGTTTAAAGCTATATAATTGAATGAGCGTTTGAATTGAAGTTTGTTAACTAATTAATTAATTAAAATAAAAACTACTTTTTCATATTTTTAATGTTGTTGAGAGTTGAATCTACGCATGATGTGTGATTTAATTAAGACCCATTTGTTAAATTAATCATCCCATCAAAACTTGATAATGGTTGTTGGAGAAAATGACCCTTTTTTTTTTTTTTTTTTTTGGGACCCATTTGGATGAGAAATTCTTATTAAATTTGTGGTGCACATGTTGAGTTTACCTCTGAAATTGTAGGTCTCAATCATAATTTGAGGATTTTCTTATCTCAAAAGGGATTTTGTTTTAGCTCCGAACACAATTATTTTATAATAATAATAATAATAAAGTAACATGTATCTCTTAATTATTTTTTAAAATATATTTTATATAAATTAAACTTGTATTAATCTTATTTTTTTTAACCAAAAGATATAATATAAATATGTAACGGATGTTGACAACCTTTTATTTCTGCTTTTAAAAACTGCATACTTTTGAAGTTCAAATTTAGAATTTGTATACATGACAAAATCGAGCCCTTTTGAGGTTGTTGTTTTCGTCTTCTTTCTTGTTTTCATTTGTTTTATTTTATTCTTTAAATAATTCACAACTAGATTTTTAATGAAAGGTTTTATCCAACAAAACCTTTTCATTTTTAAAATATATATATATATATATATATATGTCAAATCAACTCAAAATTATACACACAAGAACGCTACCTATGGTAAGTTTGGTTGCTCACTTATATTCTTATGACGTTGTGTGGCTTACATTTGTTTTGTCAAATTTGGTAACAACTTGGTGTACGACTTAATTTTCAAAATAGATAGAGCCAAAGTTTATAGTTATGAAAATTATTGATTGAGTGTTGTCTTTTTATTATGGTGTCAAAATTAATAATTTGTTGATAACACAAGCATATATATTTATATATATATATTTATAAAGTAATACATAACATACCTTTTGGAGTGTTTCAATTAAGTCTTTAACAATCAAATTTAATGATAAATTGTTTTAAAAAAATAAATAAAATTTTAATCAAGTACCCCTTGAGATTTAGTTTATAAAATATATTTACAAAAAATAATTTTTATAGAAGAATTTATTTTTTCTTACTATTTAACTTAACTTTTGACCATTAAAGACTTAACCACCTTATTAAAAAAATAAAACCAATTTATTTTGAAAATACTTATCCTTTCAAGTTGTAAAGCACCTTTAGTTATCACCCAAAGGTCAAGTATTTGAATCGTGAAAACATCAAAATATTATCGGTTAAGATTTACTCTCTAGTGATCTGGTCAGATTACTTAGACAAAAATTAACTTGAATACCAATTTTTTTTTAGTAGTTATGAAAATATTATAGTCATTCACTTGCTCTTAAAGCAAAAAATAAAAATAATTAAAGAAAAATGTTTTCTTTTTTTTTTTAAAGTCTATCCGACATACAACTTGCAAGATTCGACCTCCGACCTTCCTTGATTGATAATAACCTGATACCCAACTAAATTACCAGCCACTGGATAATTATTTTAACATTTTAAATAAATATGAAATATAATAATTTCTCCTTGATTAGTAATATTGTTCCATTTTAGAATTTCAACTTAAAAATAAAAGCATTAACGGTAACAAGAAACTTTCAAATTTTAGACCTATAAGGAATTTGTGAAAATCTTTGAATTTAAACAGGAAAAATATTATTTTCTCCTTCATTGTCAAGATTCAATTTTTATTGCTGTCAAAATATGAATAGAATCCTTTTATTTTGAACTGCCCATCATTTCTGTCCTTGCAATGATGCTTTTCAAAAAGCATTGCATGTTTTCAACTATTTAGATGCTTTTGATGGATGATTCATTTGGAGATGACATACACTGGAGGAGGGATGTTGACAAGTACAATGCACATACAACATATATAGACAATTTGAAGATTTTGGAAATTTCCTATTTTGACCTTTTTTGTATGATGAATTATCTTTCTTTTGGATTTCCTAAAATTATCTCCATGCTATACTATTTAATTTGTTAGAGACCACTACATTAATTAATGAATCTTGTGGACAACTTTTATTGATTGTTTTCTTTCTTTTAAAGGCTAATAAATTGGAATCAAGAGTAGGGTTAATGATTATAAGGTATATTGTGCATGAAGTTTCTTGTTCACTTAGAAAAAAGAACTTTGCATGAAAATATAAAAATAATATAGACATATATATATATATATATTCTTACATATATATTGCGATTGAAAGTCTAAAAAAAAAAAAATGAAAGATTGCATCATTTTTTTAATGGACTTTAAATAAATTAAGATAAACTAGAATATGTAAATAGAAAATACACACAAAAAAGGAGATATAAAATTTATATATCTTGTTAATTCTAATAGAAAATTACTTGCAAGTGATGATTTCTCTGGTTTGTTTGAGCTTACTTATATATATATATATATATTATTTATAGATAGATTGACCAATAATTAATATTATCGCATCTTTTTTTTTTTTGACAAGTTCTCAACCTTATTAAAATCCAAGAGACCCATCAATAACTCACATGAGGAAGATGACGTAATGAACCCGTGCTTTCTCATGTTTTCAGTCCAAAGAAGGCTTCATTAAGGATACATAACTTAAGACATAAAACAAGTAGTCTAATTTAGAGACCTGATTCTCAAAAAGAAAATCTTTGAAAGGATTAAAAATCTATCTCTTTATGATGGATGAATGCTAAGATTTAAGAGATCATAGGAGTCAATAATATTCATTTTCAACTATCAAAAGCTTGTCACTATACAAATAATTGAATATAGTGGGTTTGAACTACATATTCCCTTTTAATAAGATGTAGTAATAAAATGACAAAGATGTTCTTGAATTTGTTGACCATTTTAATTGTTTTGTTGTTGACTTGACTTGAGGATGCATAATTTTGTTAAAAAACCTATTTGGCCTCACAAAAAAATATTAGGACCTACAATTCTATAGTAGAAACTTTGGGACATTAAAAGTTAGAAAAAAAGATTCAAGACTTATGCGGCCAAAACATAAAGTAAAGGAGTTAAGAAAAAGAACCTATATTGTAAAAGTATTAAATTAACCTCAATATCCCCCGATATTTTGATTATTTGTTGTTACATTCCTAGACAAAAATAAAAAGGTTGACTACCTATGTTTTTAAATTTATATATTGAAAATTTTAAAAGTTATAAATAATGATTTTGTATAGTTGAACGAGATAAAAAAGAATGGGAAGAACTTGCATTGACGAGTCCTAAAGTTTGAGGCCTAGAATGGGAATTTTACCCAACATTTGGTATGGAAGGGGGCCAAACAACAACTACTAACTCAAGAGTTGAAGGTAGTTTTCCATAATTAACCTTGAATGTTGTCCGGAAAAAGTAAAGGGCCAAAACTGCTGGTTCCGAGTGAGTGAAAAGACTTTTATTTTCTCCCATGTTTTGAAATTATGTCTTGATTTTTGTTTTTGTTTGCAAGAAACCGAAAGCAAAGCAGATCAGCAAGCCAACGCAAATAAGGGCCGCTTCTCTTCACTTTCTGTATTTCTTTTCTTTTCTTCAGAACCCACCATCCAATTATATTCCTTATTGTGTAATTGTCTTTTGTACTGATCTCAAATTTTCGTTTTGTCTCAAATTTTCGACGGGAATACACTCCCTTTTTCTTTTTTTTTTTGAATTTTTGTTGTGATTTGAGAATTATACGTTCAGTTAAGAGAAAGACATACAAAGTTATCAGGAAAACTGAAGCAGTTTAGAGGGATAACGAAGGGAGGGAGGAATAAGATCTTGGTTTCTTTTAAATCTTTATGGAGCAGCTTGTCAACTTCATTATTAGGCCACCCAGGTAAAGAGAAAGAAATGCTTGATTTTTAAAGTTTTTTCTTTTAATGGTGCATATCCTCAAATATTTTTAAATGGCTTTTTTTGTCTGTTAATATCGAATCTTTTCCATGAATGATGAGATGGGTTTTCTGTGTTTGCTCAGTTTTGGCTTATATAGACTGAATTTGGACTACTTATCTGGGAATTTGGTCATGTGGGGTTTGTTTCTTATGTACCAGTAGTTTTTAGATTTGATGGTTTTAGGACAAGTATTATTGAACCTTTAATGTACTATAGATTTCTTTCATTTGCCTTATCTGCGAATTTGGTCATGTGGGGTTTGTTTACTGTGTACCAGTGGTTTAGATTTGATGCTTCTAGGACAAGTATTATTATTGAACCTTAATGTACTAGAGATTTCTTTCACCTGTTTTTCAGGTGACTTGGCTTCAGTTATATGTTTTTTTCATTCTGGGAATGAAAGGTTTTTGCTTTACAGTTTAGGAGTAGGTCCTGAAAATATGCCAATTAGTTGGATTTTAAAAGTAGATTTATAGATGTGTCCTCCTTTTTTTTTCTTAAAGTTTTCTTGTACTTGTTCAGGCAGTGAGGCAATTTATTGCAAACTGTACACACACACACACACACACACACACACACATACATATATATATGTATACATATATATATGTTATGCTTTTAGGAGGTAATAATTTGGACAATCAGCAAAAGGTAATTTTTATAAATATAATTATGTATATTTTCTTGAGGGAAAAATGCTGCTTTAGAATGTTTGTAATAATCAATTTTTTTGTTGATTTGTGCATGGAATGGGTGTTATCTCAAGAATTAATTAGAGTGTAACAATGACAATGGAATTCTGCTATCGTTTACTATCCTTTTCTTTTTGAAAATAAGAATTTGTTTTAACAAGCATGAGTCTTCCTTTTTTTTTGTCTGCAGGGCTGAATATAACCCCAAAAATGATTTATTAGATGAAGAATTCATGCTAAAAGGAAAATGGTATCAGAGGAAGGACTTGGAGGTAAGATTTAATATATCTATTTATTCATGGCAAGATGCATTTAGACTTCTCGTTGGAGTGTGTTGTCGTGTTGACCTATAGTTGCATGATTGAAGTAAAAAGATTGTTGAAAACCATACGTAGTATTAATGGCTTTACAAAACCAATTTAAAATCCCAATTTTGTTAAGTGTCTGGATAAGTAAAATAGTTTGAAGAAGAATGCAAAATAATACTCATGTTTTAAGAAAATTATCTCCTGTCCTAGTAGAATGCAATGTTTCTAAACCTGCCTCCTACATTTGTTATCGAGTTTGTCCACTGCTTCCCATTGTTGTCTCATGCTACTTAAGGTGAGATGTCAACTTGATTCTACTTGTGATTATGAGTTATCTTTGCAGATGCAGTCGATTGCCAATCTAGATTGTATCTCAATTATACCATATCAGCATATCTTATTATTTGTGAGCAATGATAAAACTTTTCTAAATGATTTGATCAATTGAATTACACCTAGATGGAGTGCTACCATGCATAGAGTATGAATGTAACTTCTGTGGAATGTCAAACCTATGATGACAATTATCAGGATTAGGAGGAATTAAATCATTTATGGCCTTATTTTCTAGAAGGATCTCACGGCATTGAGGTGTGCTCCGGGTATACAGACCCAGAGGTATACCCTTGTGTGTATTATCTGATGCGCGTGATTCTTTAGTCTTGATAAAGTAATCATTCCTCTATGTTTCTTTTTTCCCCTTGATTTTGATCAACTCAATTCCTATTCTTGTCATGGAAGCTATGATCACCAGTTTTTTGCTTTCCCATTAGATATTTCTTTGCCTAGGTCTTGAATTTTGCTTATTCTTTTTAGTTGATCGTAACAAGTTAAAGTAATTTGCAGGTAAAAAATAGTCGAGGTGATGTTCTTCAATGTAGTCATTACGTGCCCATTGATTATGCAGAAGGGAAGGCATTACCTTGTGTTATATATTGCCATGGAAACAGGTTAGTGAATATATGAGATTGGATTTTCTTTTCAGCATTTAAGCATAAAACTGATACATAGGTGTGGCTGGATCGAGAGGGGTTCAGATTAGGGAACAGTGTTATCAGATCAACTGTGTACAGAAATTTAATGACTTGATGAATGCAACAATACCTCATTTATTCATGTTTCTGGGGTTAAAAAAGGCAATTTGTCCTTCTTTCTCAATCAGGATAGACTGCTGATATGTCGAATATGAAACCTACCAGGGATTATACGTTCCTGGTTTATTGACTTTAGGATTTATAGAAATGAACTTTTTGCCCCTCGTGCTATACCAAAGTTGAAGAAATAACTCTGATATTACTTTGTTACAACCCTTATTCAGATCTACTAATTATTCTTTCATTGATTTCAATTCCAGTGGGTGCAGAGCAGATGCCAGTGAAGCAGCTATAATATTATTGCCATCAAATATCTCAGTTTTTGCCCTTGATTTTTCTGGATCCGGACTATCTGGAGGCGAACATGTTACTTTGGGCTGGAATGAGGTAACAGAAAAGTAATAGTACACTAAACTGCATAAATCCTAGGGTCTCTTTCTTTCAAGATGAAGGATGTCTGTCTCACAAGATGTAGGATTTAGGAAAACTATTCCCATGGTACTGCTAGATCTAACTCTGCAGGCGAAGGCTGATGATCATCCTCTAATAAGACAGAAAAAGGACAAGAATGTAGGCTGTTTCTGAAATCATCCTTACTTTTCTTCACAGTAGCAGCTCGCCAACAGAGAGATTTAGGACAACGAGTGAAGATGGGACAATAGTATCAGAGAACTGCCCTTTAGTGATAATTCAGACCATATTGATTCATGTTTCGGAGAAAAACTGCTGAGAATGTCTATGAAGTTGGTGGATTAACTTTCTCAGTGTTAAATCTCATCCTTGTGGATAAACGAATTTCAATTCTAGAAGTTCTAACTAATTATTGTATGCTACATTGTACAGAAGGAAGTAGTCTTGCGTGTATAACATGATGTGCAATGTATGCTGTCATGTTTCAGTCCACAAAAACGATGAGCCTATGAGGAGTTTGAGATTTTATGTTCACCAATTGGTGTTTATGGGATCTTTAAAATTTGGCACTTGGAGGAATGATAAGCTTAAACTTCTGTGACGAATTTACATTAAAACAAAAGATACTTCTCAATTCCCCATAATTTGAAGTTTTTCACACAAATAGGTCCTCATAGTTTTTTCTTTTGCCACTTCCAAGTTCCAAGCCAGATTGTATAGCATCATAGTTATAAGGTTGAATCAGAATTACTTGGTGACATGTTTTGAACAAGTTCCTTTTATGCATATATTTTCTTTTATTGGGGAAGACACTTGCTAGCAGGATAGAACCAAATGGATGATTGAGTGCTAAAGAAATAGCTGTGACCCTGTCTATTTGTGCAAAAGGTAACTTGATTACAGAAATATGACACCTTAATTTTGTTTCCTATAGGTTATTTCTAATTGGTAGAAATGTTCTGCTTCTTTCTCCTCTTCCTAAAATTTTTGTTTCAGGTATAAAGATAAATGAATGCTTAATGTTGTAAATATTTGGCATATTTTTTGACTGGACCATGTATTCATTTCTTTGATGTCGTTCTCCTTTTTGATTGTTGAAGGCCATGATCTATTTTTTTTTTTTTTTTAGAAGGATGATCTTAAAGCTGCAGTTGAGTACTTGCGCTCAGATGGAAATGTTTCTATGATTGGTCTCTGGGGCCGATCCATGGGTGCTGTTACCAGGTTTTCTTTTTCTTTTTTTTTTTAGAGCTGTGGGTGATTTTTAAGGTTAATGTATTTTGTGTCCATAATAGAAAGAAATCCTATATCGCATGAAGATCTATAGAATCCACAGAATTTCTGATAAATTACCTAGTCTTGGCACAATTTGCTGGAGCAAGAATGCACAGCCATTTAACAAGAGCAAAAGATGACTGTGTAAAAGACATGAAAGCCTGGTTTGGTTTTATCCAAATATTGGTGTCTTTTTACCTGGAGAGATCCTGGTCTACTTGAGGCCACAAATGACCATATATGTATATGTTGGCATTTATTACTAAAGAAAGGACTCAGGTGTCTGGACCTGTAAATTATAGCATAATATTCGTCAATCTGAAGTGCTATAAGACTAGTACTTAGCTGTTATATGCTTGTAAACTTAAATATTCTTGGTCCTTTTTATTTTTTTGCTTGCAGGTTAATGTCAAATAAGAAAAGGCAACAGTTAGTTGTTTTGGGAGGTGTACTAGCAATAATTGCAACACGTACATAAATTTCACATTACAAAACTGAATAAGAAAGCACCCAAACTTTTATGGCAAATTAGTAATGTGGAAGAGTTAAATAATTAACTGTGTATATAGGAATATTGACTGGCTTGGACTTGATTCCCTTTTGTGTTGTGGCAGTCATATACATTGAGAAATTACTGAAGATCAAGGTTTTCCTGCCAAAATGATAAAATATATCTTGCTTTATGAAAAGTGATTACAAAAAGTTATGTATTTTGTACCAAGAGGATGAGGTGATCTGGGATGCTTGTATAAGCAGTTTAAATGTTTCAGAGATATTAATTAATCTTGCTGAGAAAGTGAGGAGTTGATTGGAAATCTGTAATTCCACATAATTTATAATCTTGGCTAGAACTCTTGTTCTGTGGGTGCAGAATTGATTATTCATTGTGCTAATGAACATGCTATGCCTGGAATCATCTATAGTAACTATTCTACTTTTAGCTAAATGAAGAGCCTAAGTTACCTTGGTTGTTTAATTGTTTTAGTCTAACTAGTTGCTCAGAGATGGTGTTCTGTGTTAACAGTGACTGATAGAGTTAAAAGGTGGAGAGTGATATTTTGATATTTGACATAAGTCTCTTGTTGCACAGCCTTAGTGTTTGCACATATGCCCATTATTAATTGATGTGCATTTCAATTTAGTTATTCCTTTTTCTTGTATTTCTTCTTCTAATCACTATACTCTCTCTTCATCTGAGGTTCTGTTGGTTAATATGTTCCTTCTTTCAGCCTGATGTATGGAGCTGAGGATCCTTCAATTGCGGGAATGGTTCTCGACAGCCCCTTCTCAGATTTGGTTGATTTGATGATGGAACTCGTGGATACCTACAAAATTCGGCTTCCCAAGTTTACTGTAAGGAGATGGATCATAAAATTGCTTCCTCCTTTTCAGTCATTTGCTAGTTTCTCTAGTTTTTGTCCTTGCTCTTGTATTCACGGTCGATTGTGTCCCTTTTCAGGTGAAATTTGCAATTCAGTATATGAGGAGAGCAATTCAGAAAAAGGCGAAGTTTGACATAATGGAACTGAATGCAATCAAGGTATCTTAGTGTCAGTGTTGAATTGAGCCTAATGTATGTTGTTTAACATGTGAACTTAGAGCTGAATGTACCGTGCCATGTAGATTCTGAGTATGTTATTTCTTTTTTGGGTGGGTTACGATCGTTTAGAATGTTGGTGCAAAATATATTACATGTTAAACATATTATTTATTAGGATTTAATTCTATTGTCATTCCTGTTTTGTTGTCAATCCTAATTTTTATCTTGCTTTCAATATTCATCTATCATTATCCTTCATGTAGGTTGCAAAATGTTGCTTTGTTCCGGCCTTATTTGGTCATGCCATTGATGATGATTTCATTCTACCTCATCATTCTGATCGGATTTATGATGCGTATATGGTAAGTTTCTTCCACAGCAGTTGACAAATTGCATGTTCTCTGACAGAGTTACAAGTCAAGACTGACTTTTGCAATTGGATGTTCTCTAACTTTTGCTCTTTGCCTTTCCCTAAATACCTTTAGTGAATCTTTATTTACTGGTCTTATGGCCTCTCTAGTTTTATGGCATAAGTTTAGTTAGTTGTTTCCGTACTCTTCATCATCTTTTTGATCAATCAATATCAAGAAATCCCATCTGTAATATGGTGGTCTAAGGCAAAAAATCCACCATTTAACTGTGAATCTGTAGGTCCTTATGTGTTGCTTGGCTCTTTTTTTTCAGTCTCTCTTGCATCTGTAGATTTTATTTTGCATACATGTAATCTTTTTCTTTTCTCTTAAAATTGACATGGGAAGCTATGGGATAAGGGAGTGTGTGTATATATATAAACCTGTCCACCAGAACATGATATGCTGGTTGGTCGATGCAATTATCTGATACCCTGCCACAAATTTCAAAGATTCCTTTCTGTTGTTTTGCCTTGCCGACCTTTTTTGACCTATCTTATTCTTGCTTATGAGCACACCTTAGCAGTGATTAAACTTTTGTGGTGTTTAATATGAGATTGCTATCTGCATCATTCCAAATCACATATTCACACTGTAGGTTGTGTGGAGGGAACAAGTGGAATATACAATTCTTCATTCTTTCATTTCAATTCCTCGTATGAACTGCCTCAAGGTCTTATTATGCTTGCCTGGTTTTCATGTCTTTTGTGTCTGTTGTGTGTATCAGTATGAATAGCTGGTAAAGTTTATGCGTTGAGGAAGATGGAGAACTGAAATATGCATATGTTGCATCGTTGCTTTCATTATTTCTTCTTCTTTCTCTCTACATGATGTGTGTGTGTTCATCTATGAGATAGATAAATATCAAAACGTTTTATTCAAAAAAAAAAAAGTATATATTCAGTATAATATACAGAAAAAATTGAATGTAAAAATGCCAAGAAATTGCTTGTGTTATAATATGGTACCTTAATTTCATCACTGATTCATTTCATAAGGAATTTTCTTAACAAGAGGTCTAAGCTAAACACAATTCATAATATGACAAGCGGTTTTAATAGCTTCTGCCCAAAAATATTTTGGCAAGGTGTTTTCACAAAGCATGGTGCGTGCCATTTCTTGCAAAGTCTGATATTTTCTTTCTACAACCCGCATTTTGTTGAGGAGTTCTAGGTGCTGAAAAGTTATGTGAAATGCCATGTTCATCATAGAAAGAGCATTTCTCTTTGTCTATTAAAGGTAGAATTCCTGAAAGTAGAATACCGGGGTTTACTCTATTGACTATACACTCTTTCCTTTCTATATAATTCTGGATTGGTACACACCGATTGACATGAAATCACTGCCTTTGCCCATTACATATAAAAAGGCATTCAAGCTGCTAAGTGCTCTACAGAGCTGGGAAGAGAAGAAAAGCTTTCCTAAGAGTGTAGGATTGATAACTGGAGGGCTCAAAGGGATTGCTATTAAGTGAACTCACTTCTTGCCTGAGTGATTCAACACGAAAGCGCCACTTTCTCTGTAGTGTTGTGACACAGCGGCTGCCCGCCTAGAAGAGCGACTCTCTCTGAAGTGTTGTCACACAAGATAAACACACTGCCCGCCTGCTGGCCGGGAAAATCAAAGTTCTCTGCCGGTCAACTGTCCACCCTCTGCCCTGTCTTTGTGTCCATTTCTTCATCAAAAGACGAATCAAGAAAGCATTAGATAGATCTCAGTAGATCGAGCGGGAGGGGAAAAACAAGCCATAATAAAAAACCTTCTGAGTCTCGATTCTAGGAAACAAGGGCAACAAGAAGGCGGCCATTACCCGGGGAAAGACTACGCTTACTGACCCGATTCTATTTCTTCATAGGATTCAGAAATAGGGGTCAGGGTACCGTATTGTGCATTTAGGAAAACCCCATAACTAAGATAGGAAACAAGACAAGGACTTTCTCGGATTCCTTCCCAAAAGCTTGAAACAAGACTATAATATCAGAAGAGGGTGTACGCTCAAGCAAGAAGGGCGCTGGGGCGTGAGATACTACTATCACGTGCAGAAGTGATGCCCTTTGTCTCGGCAATATGGAACCTCTCAACAGCTCCTGTTCTATTATGGGGTCCTATCGCTATAGGTAGGCCCCAGTCTTTCCCCTCCCCCATAAGACTGTCTTTCTCTTTCCTCCTCGGGAAAGAGTTAGTTAGCCTTAGCCTCTCTGTTCTCCTTTTCTTTTCAGAAGCAGATTAGAAAGCGCATTAAAAGCTGCTTAAACAAAGCGTAAACGCACAATCAAAGGAAGGCTGTTTTCATATCTTTTGTGTCTGTTGTATCAGTATGAATAGCTGATAAAGTTTATGCGTTGAGGAAGATGGAGAACTGAACTGTTGCTTGTGTTTTATAGTTATTTGCTACCAACTTGAATAAAGTTCTTATAATACTGTGATATGGCATCATATTGTTGGAGTCGCAATCTTATTTCATACCAAGGGCCATTAACACTGATTCAGCCCGTCTTGTTCTGTGTTATCTGTGTGGCAAAGATGAGGAAAATTCTTCTGATGTTGTCCTTTGGTGCTCTGGGGTATAATATGTACAATCTGGGAACATTTCAAATGCCACTCACTCTTCATGGCAACTTTTTTCATTTTGTTACATCTGACTGATTTTGTTTTGGTTTCTTTTGGGTTGAATTTTGGTTTCTAATTTTCTGTGGAATTTTTTAGAAGTCGATTTTTGTTTAATATGTCAGTAGTTATTTTTGTGGACTTATTATTCAGTCATCTTTTTCTTTTCAATAACACCTCAATTTGACAGGGGGACAAGAATATTATCAAATTTGAGGGTGACCACAACTCTCCGCGCCCACAGTTCTATTTTGACTCTATCAGTATATTTTTCAACAATGTTTTGCAGCCTCCAGCAGATGAATCTGGTGGTGCATTCTTTGATATGTCTCATGACTATATTGGCAGGGTAATTTGCAGCTGAAATGCATCTTCATACTTAATATGGATTATACAATGACTTGTATATATATAGTAACACTGATTCTTCTGCCTTTCAGGGTGCTTGGAGTGATATCCACGGAGTAAGATCTTCAGATGACCTGTTGGCTGCGTCTGCAGGTGTGAATTTAAGTACTTTATGTCTCTAATCTACAGTCTCATAGTTTTGTCCGTCTTATTAACAAAGGGCTTTGAGTTGTGGCATTAATTTCAGCTCCAGGAACGAGTAGCACTGAGGATGACATTAAACAGCTCCGCACCAAAAGACTTATGAGCAGGACTGAGGTATTATTGACCATTGACTCCAGTATCATAGTAATGTCATTTGTTTTTGATCGGATACAGTAATAGATGAATCAGACACGAAAGCCTCCTGAGGCAAGGAAATCTAATAAAGTTGTGATCCAAATTATCTAAAAGTGAGGATTCATCCAAGAATTGAGCAAACTAAGATTCTTATATTTGTTCTCTTCCGTCTTACTACAGATCCTATATGGTTTTTCCTTTGCACATGGAAGCTTTCATTTCCTTGAAAGCTGGTTAATTTGATAAAAGATACTGAAAGAAATAAATTATGGACCATAGCCTCTTAATAAATTTTAATTTATATCCAACTGAACGGATGATTATTTATATCTTATCATCATTCAGGTCCCTTCTGATATATCATCTAAGGATGAACAATCTGAAGCTCAGGTATCTACTTAAATGTTATTCTTCACTTGATACAGTAGATTAGAAATTGGAAGTGCTAAAGAATTTTTATTGCTGGAAGTTGTTTTGATAAGAATATGCTACTGCAGGAAGGAGGCTTCAGTGGAGACAACAATGCATCATCTTCTTCTAAAATGATCAGCTTTGACTTTGCAAACGGTGATCCCTTTAATTCTCATGTTTCTGCTTCAATAGATGATGATGACTACGTGGAGTACCCACTTGATAATTTGGCAGATTTTCCGAGCAATATTGAGGAAGAAGAAAGGGTAAGCAGGTCATCTTGTGTCCTGTCTTCCTGTTTTGCCTCATCTCAAACTTCTAATGCATCCTAATATTTCACTTGCCCGAATACTTTTAGATGTTAATACAAGCAGTACTCCAGTCACTGAAAGATTTGGAAGTCAAGAACCCTTCTGTGAAGGAACCAACACCAAATATTGACAACGGTCTGCCTGAACCATCCGAGAAAGATGGACAAGAGGATTCCTCAACCATTGTAAAGCCTGCAATGCCAGAGACACAGCCTGCAACCATCTCAGCAGCCAATGACCATGATTCAGCAACTCAAGATCTGCTTCCCTCTTCCAGCAAATCATCAGTTGAAACTCCGGGTTCTACCATTTCCAACCATAAAGATTCTGGGAAAGATGGGGCTTCTCCTCTCGATGATACTTCTTCATCAAGCAATATAAGTTCAACCGACAGTGAGGCAGTTGATCATACCAAGGCCACGGTGACAGTAGTGAAGAACCCGACAAGTAATATAATGGAAGGTTTGTTACGTCGTTGGGATTTAAACTTTTTTCGAAGTAGATGATGGCTTCAAAGGAAGGCAGCATGTATTATATTGTATGAAAGAATCTCGGAAAAAAGACAGTAGTATTGTGAGAATCGCTTTAATCAGAAGAAAGAAAGAAAAAAAAAAAAAAAAGAGAAGAAATTGCAGGTATATATATATTTGTATCAATTCTTTTTCAGGAATTGAATGGTGAACCATCCTTATACTGAGAAGTAGGATGACAGCAAATTGATTCTTGGGGTTCTTTTTCTGGCTAGGAAGATACACTACTTACTTTGTACTTATTTAGAAGATTGGTTTAGGAAAATTCAGTTGAATTGTCTTCATATCATAGGATGTAATTATAAGGGTTTTATTGTAATCCATATTCCAGAGATGTATAACTTTTGTTTGATTCTATTGAAAGGTGTTGATAAATATTTGCTCTGATTTTTGGTTTGATTCGGAGGTTAAATTAGATTATTTTATTTTATTAGAATGACTATTTTTTCACTTAGTCTATCGAGACATTTTGATATGGACATGTCATTTATTATCAAACATGGCAAGACTTGGACTTGAAAAAGAAAGGTTATATTTTTAAAATTAGACCGGATATTAAATTGGATTGATGGAAGAGTTAAAGGTCTTATCAGCTTAATTGAGTTTTTAATTTTTTTTTATTTTAAAATAAATATGATATAATATGTAAAATTTTAAAAATATGAATATATTTATAAGATTAAGAACATATTAACAAAAATGTAACTTGGTGCAATGGTTTCATGGGAAACTTTTGGTTCTCTGGGCATAGAAGAAGGTTTGAAACCAAGTGGCAGAAATTTTACTGTTGGGGGGCAACATATGGAAGTCTTCACCTTAAATTATAGATCAAGTAATGAAGTAAATCACCATTTATTTTACGTTCTTTTATATTTTTTCTATGGAAGTTCTCTTTCATTTTTTTTTTTAGATTTTTAAATCCCTTATATTTTTTATTTAAATTAAGTAAATTCCTAACATTTTATTATGACATTTAAAATCTTTAATCATTTTTCCTTTAAAAAGATTGGTCATCAGTCATTTTACGAGTGTCTAACAAAGTCCTTTTTGTTTTAAAAAATAAATTTTTTAGTCAAATGATTCATCGGATATTTCTTTTGTCAAATATATTGGGGTTAGAGATATCATTTTACTATTCATTACCTTTTCCTTTTTTAAGGATAAAAATAAAAAAAATTTAATGATAAAGAAAAAGTATAAAAGTCTTAAATCATCATAATAGCGTCTTCAGATTAGACCTTTGATTCAATTTTTTACACCTCTCTTGATCATTTGGAAAATAATATTCTTCATCGAATTCGTGAACCTGTTTGATAAAATTGGTAGAAAGATAATACCACATAGTTGGATTTTAAGGAGGAGGACTACAAATGAGAGTAACAACAATCAAATCTCCTAGACAGATTTAGATTCGTTCATGATGTCTGAATCACCGTTGCTTGCCTACAATAATAAGTTGTGTTTTGGTATTCACCTACCCTCATACTCTATGCTCTGAATAAAATAATAATTTGCACTAGATTAAGAAGTACCATTATCATCTTCTTGAGGTGCCCATAAGCCTTGCATTCTTTCTTTTCAATTTGGTGCTCAACCCACAAATTGATTGCTAGTGTGTAATGTAGGATTTCTTCAGATCGTTACTTGCTTTTCATCTTCTAAAATTGTTTTTTTTTAAATTTTAAAGAAAGGAAGGAATAGTGAAATGACGTCTCTACACCCAATATATTTAACAAAAAGAATGTCTACTGAATCATTTTTCTTGAAAATTTTTTTTCAAGAAAGAAAGACTTTGTTAGACATTTGTAAAAAAATCTGTAATCTATTTTTCCAAATGAAAAATGATTAAGGATTTTAAATGTCACAATAAAATGTTGAGGATTTAGTTGGTTTAAATAAAAAAGATAGGGGATTTAAAAATAAAAAAAGAAAGAAGACTTACATGACATAAGTATAAAAGAACAGTGACTAAAATGGTGATTTACTCATTATAGATCCCATAATTTTTTATTTTTCTTTGGGAATGGCTTGGTACAACTCAAACAGATAATAATAACTACAGGAACGGTTGGTAATTTATTATAATACCAAAAAAATTTTACCATCTACCGGTGCAGGTAGATGGAACTCAAGTAAGATAAAAGAACAAGAAGTCTTATCAAAATTCTTCTATATAAGGGACTTGGTAAACCCTCAACTCCACCAGGTTTGCTTCCACCTTCACTACCTTTCTTCTTAGCTTCCCAGCACTCAATCTTTAGTCCTTTTGCTTTGTGAGGTAAATCCACACTGTCAACCTGCAAAGCATTAAAGGTAAAAAAGCATAAGAATATTGCTAACAAATGAAAAGTTTCTGCTCAAATTAAGCAGATGTAATTAGGGAAGCAACCAAGCCTCTTAAAGGACATTATATCAGGCAAGAATAACAGATAGGAGTTGCAAAACACAATATACATAATTATGAATAACATTGTAATCATTGTAAAACTAATTTATAAAATCATATAAAATGACAATACAGAAGATTTTAAATGAAATAACTTGATAAATAATTTAAACATTATAAGTAGGGTAAGTAGGGTGTTTGATGTTGCAAGTGGAGATCTGGTGGACAGGATGGTTCGGGTTTCTGCAACAAAGAAAGGATCAAAGGGTATATACTTCTTTGATGCTCAAGTAAGTTTGGAGAAGGAAAAGTAAGGGAAAGTAGTGAAATAGTCAAAAGTCAATTATCTGTGATAGTTGTCATTTATTGTTTTTATGGATGACAGACTTGGGGGTGTTTCTTTTATCTAGTCAACATGGGATTTGAGGATGAACAGTGTTTGCTGATTTTAAATAAGCCACCCACTTTGGGGGAGGTGTTTATGCTAGTAATTTTCATTATCAATATATGAGTGATATATATCAATCAAAAGTCCTTACCTGGTAGATTAATTCTCACTATTAATATGACATGGAATGCCAATTTGTAATGGTGAAAAATGTAACCAAAGGTGTGCACATCATATGCGATTTAAAAAAGATCAAAAAAAAAAAAAAGAAAAAGAGAAATAAGTTAATAATTTGGTGTGTTGTGGTTCTGTCCGATGATTCTCACCATTAATATGACATTGAATGCCAATTTGTAATGATGAAAAATGTAACCAAAGGTGTGCACACCAGCCTTTCCAAAAAAGAAAAAAAGAAGAAAAGGGAAAACAAGTTAATAATTTGGAGTGTTGCGATTCTATCTCATGATCCGGGCTTATTGCATTAGCTAAGGCTTCCTGCCCTTCTGAAAAGAAAGAAAAATGAAAGGGATGAGTTTCAGTGGACTTACCGGAACTCTAGAGGTTTTTTGAGGGAATTGATAGGATGTGACTGTCCGTATATTGAGTATCTTCTAATGGCTACAATGACACTTGTAAGATGATGATGGCCTTGGTGCCTAGACAAATTTCCAAGGCAGTCCAAACCCTTATTGAATTATACATGAAAACAGTTTTCCAAGGTAGCTAGAAAAATAAATTTCCAGATCATCTCCTTTCATTTCAATCGAAAACAGAACAACTTCTGCTTACAATTTAATCATATTAAACTGTTTTTATTATAAATATATGAACTTTTCTATTTAATCAAATTAAACAGAATGAAATCTGATTATCATGCTTAGCCTACTTGAACAAATTCAACATATCTTACAGTTTGTGAATAACAGATTTGTGCTACATATACATCAGATCTACATATATGTGAATCGAATCAGTTTGTGCATAACAGATTTATGCTATATATACATTAGATCTATATATATATATATATGTGAATCGAAATAGCTTGTATATAACAGATTTATGCTATATATACATCAGATCTATATATATAAACCGAAGCTAAAGACCAATTATGACAGATTACATATCAAAACAGAACATTTCATACTTTGCTACACAGTTAGCATATAAAATCAGTTTTACATAATCCACAAGTAGCCTATACCACTGTTGGGATTATGAACACAAAAGCAGCCGAAAATAAAATTTTTTCACAATCCCGATCCAGGGTTCATGTATATTATGTAAAACCGAATTGTAAGAAGAACATACATTTTCTAGTTTCGGAGAACAGAAACAGTAATTTGTTCAAATCAAGATGCTACGAAAACACAAACGTCCTCTATTGGTGTCCACACAGCAAGATTTAACGAGCTAATCTGTCTGCTAGAACCTTAAGCTTTCCAATCAAATATTTAGAAACTTGAGAGAATAGTGGCGGATATCTAGAGAGAAGAAGAGAAGAGGGAGTCTAGGGTTTTCTATTATCAAGATAGGTTATGTATCTTGAATAACCCTAACAAGACCTTTCTTATCTATATATAGTTAAGAGGAAGAAAGATGGATGACTAGGATTTCTTCTTACCTATCAAAGAGGATGCCAACCCTAACCCTAGCTTCTCTTCTCTTCTCCTTTATATTTATATTACAAATTTCCTACAATTTTGAAATGTAATTATAACTGAAAATAATTCGGAATTTATTGATCTCATCAAAACATGATTTTAATTTCTTTTAAAATCCTCTTAAAAGAAAATCCGCCAATTCAATTGAAGTCATAATTTAAATATGAATAAAACATTTGTGATTACTTGCTTTAGTGTGTGACCCTGTAGCAAGACATTATGACTACCCAAGTTAAATAAAATCAATAGTTTGATTTTTAAAACCTATTTTAAAGTCCAATATTTATTCCCTTTGTCACATAATATACGGATTAAGAATAAGGCATGGATTAAGTCATCCTTACATTACTTAATCATTCGTTTCTTGATCCTTGATTAAACTGTCTAGACAAATGATACTAATAACTCTTTATTAGTTCATTTGAGCAAGACCATGCATTTCTCAGTTTAAATCATCAAGAGGGCCCAATGAGTGGGATAAATCCCATCTTTTTCATTCACATTTCTCATTATGATTGATACTATGTCCAACTAAAGAATTTTTTGCTATTCGATTAAAGATAACATTAGACTAGGTCAAGACATAGAATTCCTCACATAGAAATCAATGATGAAATTAGGTTGAGGGACTTAAATATGACTATAAAGATGAGAATTACTTGTAACATAATCCATGTTGTAATTCATCATCATGGGTCATGTCCAATACATAGTTCTCTAACATGTATTTATGTTTTGACTTGAATATCCCATATTCATGATCAGTAAAACGTGATCATTAGTAAGATTACATATTATTCTTAATTTATTATTGTTCCAACAATAATAACTGAATAGAGACCATTTAGAATAATATATCTATTGCCAAAAGGGTTTTACTATTAAGTCACATACTTAATGACCAAAAGGCAGATAGTATTATTCATGGAAATAATATATAATAAAATCAATCTCATAAATACATTTCAAAGTACAAATACAAATTATGTCATTGTTCTAGTACATGATACTATCAATCTCCCACTTGGACCCATAGATCTAGTATGACTGTCATTGTTCTAGACATAATTCTCAGACCCATAGATCTAGTATGACTGTCATGTTTTGAAAGTGGAAGTGGTTTAGTTAAAGGATTTACAATGTTATCATCCATATGAATTTTGCATATCTTCACGTCTCCTCTATCGGTGGAAACGTCTTAGTATGTGTTTCGATCTCTGATATGATATAGGTTCCTTAGCTTGTGCTATGGCCCCATTTTTATCGCAATATAAATCCATTGGATTCACAATGCTAGGTATCACACCTAGTCCAACAATAAACTTCTTGATCCAAACAGCCTCCTTAGCTGCATTTGAAGCTGTCAAGTACTCAGCCTCTGTAGTAGAATCAACCACGGTGTCTTGCTTTGAACTTTTCTAGGTAACAGCACCTCCATTCAATCAAAATGCAAATTATGATTGCTATCTAAAATCATTAATGTCAGACTGGAAACTAGCATCAGTATAACCATTTACAACTAGTTCACCTTCTTGTCCTCCAAATATTAAGAACACATATTTTGTTCTTCTTAAGTACTTAAGAATGTTCTTAACTGCAGTCCAGTGAGGCTCACCAGGGTTTGACTGAAATCTGCTTGTCATGCTCAATACATATGAAACATCTGGTCTAGTACATAACATGGCATACATGATAGATCCAATAGCAGATGCATATGGAATCTTGCTCATGCGCTCTTGCTCATCCTTAGTACTAGGACTCTAAGATTTGCTGAGCTTAATGCCATGAGACATAGGCAAGAATCCTCTCTTAGAATCCTGCATACTGAACCTTTTTAGCACCTTCTCAATATATGTACTCTGCCTTAGGCCAATTAATGTTCAAGATCTATCTCTGTAGATCCTTATGCCTAGGATATAGACTGCTTCACCTAAGTCTTTCATTGAAAAACAATTCCCCAACCAGGACTTGACACTCAATAAGGTAGGGATATCGTTTCCAATGAGCAAGATGTCATCAATATAAAGCACCAGAAAAACTATTGTCCCATTAGTTTTCTTATAGACACAAGGCTCATCTTCATTTTTGATGAATCCAAATTCTTTAATTGCATAATCAAAATGAAGATTCCAACTACGAGAAGCTTGATTCAATCCATAAATGGATTTCTTCAGACCTTTGTGAGCCTTGTAATATAGGAGCAGACTCATCAATAGCTTATGAGTCATTTTGAGATTCCATCGTAGGTTCAACATCTATTTGTGGATCTTGAATTTCTTCAAGATGTGCTTTGCTCCCTCTAGTCCTTTTGGAAATAAATTCCCTTCTAGAAAGATTGCATTACGAGCAACGAACACTTTGTTCTCAGATGGGAGAGAGAAATAGCACCCTTTAGTTTCCTTTGGATACCCCACAAATAGACATTTATCTAATTTGGGTGCTAATTTATCTGATAATAAATGCTTCACATAAGCTTTGCTACCCCAAATCATAAGAAACTACAAACTAGGCTATTTCCCAGTCCACAACTCATATGGTGTCTTTTCAACAACTTTCGATGGGACTCGATTAAGTAAGAAAGCTGTAGTTTCCAAAACATGCCCCAAAAGGAGATTGGAAGATTAGTTTGACTTATTATTGATCGAACCATATCTAATAGAGTTCGATTCTAATTTCAGATACACCTTTCCATTGTGGTGTTCCCGGTGGAGTTAGTTGTGAGTTTATCCTACAAGTTTTAAGATGCTCATCAAATTGTAGGCTTAAATATTCACCACCACAATCTGATCCAAGTATTTTAATACATTTTCCAAGTTGGTTTTGTACTTCACTCTGAAATTCTCTGAATCTATCAAAAGATTCAGATTTATGTTTCATCAGATAGACAAAGCCATATCTAGTAAAATCATCAGTGAAAGTGATGAAGTACTGATAACCTCCTCTAGCAACTGCATTTAATGGTCCACATACATCAATATGTATCAAGTCCAATAAATCAATAGCACTTTCACTTTAGCATGTGAAATTAGCTTTAGTCTTTTTTCCCCAATAAATAATACTCACATGTTTCATATGGTTCTAAATCAAATGAATGCAATAATCCATCTTGATGGAGTTTGGACATGCGATTCTGGTTAATGTGTCAAAAACGACAAAGCCAAAAATAGGTTTGATTTAAATCATTAGATTTAAATTTCTTTGTATTAATTTTATAAATGGGCTTGTTGTTTGATCCATCAAGGTTGAGAAGACATAATCCATTAGACAAGAAGGCATCTCTATAGAAAATACCTTCTTTATAAATGGAACAAATACTATTCTTAATAATAAATTCAAAACCAAAGATGGCTGAACAAGAAACTGAAATAATGTTCTTACTCATAGTAGGAACGAAATAACAATTGTCTAAGTTTAAAACAGGCCAAGTAGGCAAAAGTAATTCATATGTTCCTACAGCTAAACCAGCAAATTTTGCTCCATTGCCAACGTGTAGGTCCACTTCTCCTTTTGCCAAAGATCTACTACTGCGTAGGCCCAGCATATTCATGCAAATGTGAGATGCAGAACCGGTATCTAATACCCATGAAGAAGGAGTAAATAAATTAATTTCAATAACAAAAATACCTGAAGTAGCAGTCTCACCACTCTTCGTCTTTTTAAGTTCTTCCAAACAGAGCCTGTAGTTTCTCTTCCAATGACCAGGTTTATGGAAATGGAAGCAATCTCCTTCCTTTGGTGGCTTTGGTGGCTTAACCTTAGGTTTGGGCTTAGACTGATTCTTGCCCTTTCCCTTGTTCACCAATGGCTTGCCTTTCCTTTTTTTATGATTTCCTTGTCCCATTTTAATCATCAAAACATTAGGTGTTGAATTTTTAATGTTTTGTTCAGCCTGTTTTAGCATCCCATGCAATTCTGTGGTGGTTTTCTCCATACTGTGCATATTGAAATTCATGATAAAGTGGTCATATTCTTTCGGTAAAGATAGATATCGAGAATTAGGCCTTGGGAAGATAAAAGAGTTGGAGAAAGATTTGGTGCACTAGGGCACCAAGGTCCAACAATTGGAGTTGAGGAATAGGGAACTCCAAGAAAAACTTAATGCTGAGGAGAAGGAGAGAGAACAATTTCGGAGCGTTTGAGTGCTTTGAAGGAATGGTATGAGGATGGCATCGATAATATGAATTTGGCCTTAGAGTTGGAAGTCCTTGAGGACTTCTTTAGGCACAAGAAGGTTCAAAACCTATTCCAACGACTTTCTATTGCCATGATGAGGAGTTCCCTTGAAATGATCTGGGATGATGTTGTTGAAAAGTGTCCTGAGTACTTGCCAACGGGTTACATCGATGCTATCTTGAAAACTCTATTATTTCTGTTGCCTAGGGATTTAGGGTTCAAATCGACGAGATGTGGAAGACCTTCCCCTCCTTAGAAGGTGAGTCAAACCTAAAAGACAACGACCTACCTGATAATCCGGTTGACTTGGATGGTACCAAGGGGAATGGGATTGAGGAGAATCTTAATAATCTTTTTACTCTGGAAGCTATCTTAAATACGGTAGTATCCAATGACAATGCTCCCAATACTGAGAACTCCAATATGCTTGAGAATTCTTGATAGGAGATGAAAACATTTTTGTTAGTACAGATTCACAAAATTGTTTTGATGAACTTTAGAAGGATTGAATATGGAATGTAGGATTTACTGAATTGTATAAATGGTTCGAGATTAAATATTGGTATACAAAATGGTTTGAGGATAAAATGTCCTTAAGTTTATTACATTCCATGTATGAGCTATGTCATTTCGTCCATGTCTTCAATCAGTAACTTCTATTCCAGTTTATCTTTAGCGATGAGATACGATAATTCCCAAATTGTGGTTCAGCTTTCGGGTGGGATCTTGTTTGCTAACTTCTTTTTTTTTTTTTAAATTTTTTTAGTCGATGCTTTGGCAGCTTTTTGTGGTATAAGTTGGCCAATTTCCTCTTATAAATAGAGTCTCGTGGGCCTACTTGATTTCGATTCCCTCTAGCAAGTTCCAATTTTTGGCCAATTTCTGATTGTTAGATTCTACACATAAATGAATTCGTGGAGACAAACTGCCAAGCTCCACAAGGATCATGGCATTGGTGCCATAGCATAGGTTGAAAGGGGATTCTTATGTTTGGGCATTTGAAGCTGTTTGATATGACTAGAGTACACTTGAAAGTTCATTCACCTATTTGCCTTTGGCCAATTTAGTATTTTCTTCAACCCTTATAAGATGATTTAGGTTCATACTTCAACTAAACTATTGGTCTGAGGATGATCAACCAAAGTAAACAAATGATCTATCTTCGGCTCTATACAGAAGTCTTGAAATTCCTTTACTTCAAATTGTTTATCCTTGTCGGTGATCAATATATGACGAATTTCGAATCTAGTGATAACTTTCTCCCAAAAGAATTATTGAATTTTTGAGCAGTGATTGAGGCGAGAGCTTGGGCTTCTATCCATCTGGTGAAGTAATCCACCGCCACTACCAGAAACACTTTTCCACCTGAGGCCTTAGGGAATGGGCCAAGTAGATCCATTCCCCACTGATGGAAAGGGATGGGTTACTAAGAGAATGCAGCTTCGTCTGTGGCATGTGATGAATATTGTCATGGATTTGGCGTTTTCTACAAGATTTTACCAAGGCAGTGTCATCTTCTTCAACAGTTGGCCAAAAATAACCGGTATGCATCACTTTTTGGGCCAAAGATCTAGAGCATATATGTGAGTCATAGATTCCTTCATGGATTTCTCTAAGTTGGTATCTTCTTCTACATGTGAATCATTTGAGAAGTGGCCAGGAAAATGCTTGAAAGTACAATTGGTCATTCATAATGACATACCTTGAAGATGTGGTTCGAAATTTTTTGGCTTCAACTGGGTCGTCAGGTAGTGTTCCTTCAGAGATGTGTCTAAATATTAGGGTAATCCATGAATTTGTTGTTGCAACGCATTAATTGTTCTCTTTTCCAAAGGTTAGATCCAAACTCTGTCGAAAGGGGTGCCCTATTTTACTTTGCAAAGGAAATATGTTTTGAGGTTGTCCTTTCGGGGAATGTGTTCAACCTTGATGTACTTAAATTTTTTGGTCAACTTTTGGGTTTCGACTAAATATTTCAGCATGTTTGCTTCTCTAGCCTCATATTCCCCATTGACGTGTAATTGAGAATCGGTACGGGCTATGCCATGGTGTACATGGAAATGTTTTGCAACTTTAAGTCCATTCAAGAATACTCAGATTCATTGTTACTTATAGGGAAGTTGTACTTCAAAGTATAGGCAAATTGGGTAACAAAATGAATCCAGCTCCTTGGGTTGATCCATATGTATACAAAGTCTAACAATCCTGTGGGGGATTGGTTTCAGTGGTTAGGCTCAAATTTGGGGATGGTATATTCTAAAATGAAATAAAAAAAACCTTTTATTGCCTTTCTTTGTGTGTAATCAATATCAAATTATGAAAGTTCGATTGCCATTTCATAAGTCTTCTAATAGCATTCGGCTTGTGCAATATTTGCCTGATAGGAGCATTGGTTAGCACTTTAACAGAATGAGTTAAGAAATATGGCTTCAACTTGCGAGAAATAATCAACAAAGCCCATGTATGTTTTTCTAAAACCGAATAACTAGATTCGGGTCCTTGAATTACAGACTGATGTAGTAAACCAGTTTTATGCTAGAACCTCACGAGGTGCATAAAACCGAACACACAACATTGGAAGAAATGGACAAGTAGATTTAAAGGATTTATCCTTGCGAATGGGAAACCATATTTGGGAGTGAGAAAAATATTCCTTTAAGCTTGTTGAAATCTTGGTTGCATTGTTTAGTCCATTAGAAGTTTTTTGGATTGCGAAGTAAATGGTAAATTGGCAAGGATTTCTCTCAGGACTTTGATAGGAATCGATTGAGTGCTGCAATCGTTCCTGTTAACTTTTGAACTTCCTTCATGGATATGGGTGGCTGCATATCAATCAAGGCTTTAATCTTGGAGGGGTTTGGTTCAATTCCTCTTTCGGAAACAATATAGAATAAAAACTTCCCTGCTGCCACCCTAAATGAGCATTTTCTGGGGTTAAGCTTTAAACCATGTTGTAGCATGACTTTAAAAGATTCTTCATCTTCCTGAGCCATCTGTTTTTGGTGATAACCTTTGTATGCGTCCAGGAAATATACGGATGAAAATCTAGTTGTTGCATTGATTATCGAATCAATCTTGGGAATCGGGAAAGGATTCTTGGGAATAGCCTTGTTTAGTGAAGTGAAGTGAAGATACAAATTCTCCAAGAACCATCAAGTTTTGGTACTACCAATAGATTCGATAACCATGAAAGGAATTAGACCCTTCAGATAATGCCAACTTCCAATAAATTTGATACCTCAGCCTTGATTGCTTCTTGTTTTTCTTGATTGTGGAATCTTCTCTTCTGCACAACTAGTGGGTAATTATCTAGAACACCCAAGTGGTGTTCCACAAATGTTCTTGGGACGAGGCCCATTTCTTTTGTTGTCCAAGCAAATACAATCTAATATTCAAGTAACAACTTGAGGACCTCTTGATTTTGGCAAGGAGGGCTTTGCCAATGGTAACTTTCCTATCTAAGGGAGAAATGTATATAGAATTCTTCTAACTCTGCATCCGATTCAATTTTGTCACTATCTTCACCCTTCGGAAGGGAACTTTCCAATGTTTGTACTAGAATTGCCTTCGAGACTGCCACTTTGAAGCATACATGTGCTGTTTGTATGTCAGCTTTGATGATAAAAAATGATCCGTGCTATGGGATCATTACTGAATTCAAGAAAGTGTTGACTTGGGCTTTCATCATGTTCAACCCAAGTCTACCCAAATGTAAGTGCATGCAGAAAGGTAGTCTACCACAACAAATTCACAAATTTGCTTTGTGGGCATACGTGTTACCCAGGGTATACGTGGTCTCTCCAGGAAAACTGACCTAGGGTATCTAATTTGTTTTGATAGATGAATCCTTTAACCCCATTTTCTTTAAGTCCTCATAATACAGAATGTTTGCCAACTTGAAATTAAAATTGACACCAATAAAGGAACATCATCATTTACCATTTTAGTAGAAGCAATTTTTACTTTTTACTTCGTCTTGTGGCAAATTCTGAATTGACACAATAAATTTTATCGATGATGTGCAGTATAGGTTGCTGCTGTTGTTGAGGTTGATGCATGGGATTGACAGTGTTTACAAATTGAGTTAACTTGTCTCTTTGTATTGTATTCTCTATTTCTCTTTTTAACTAGTGGTAGTCATCAATGTTGTGGCCAATATCTCTATGGGAGGTACAATATTTGTCCTGTATCCGCTTGTCTAAATTTGCTTGCGTGAGTTTCGATGGAGTTAGTATTCAGAAGCTTTCCACTTTCTGGAGTATCATTGATCTTGGAGCATTCAGAGGAGTAAAGTTTGGATTAGAAGTGAGATTTCTATTTTGGGAATTTAGACTTCTGCCTCAGCATTGATTAGGGTTTGGTGCCGATCCTTGGCCTTGCTATTCAGGCTACTTTTGCTGTGGCATTGGTGGATCTGGGCAGCAGTTGCTGGTTTGAACTTTGGTATCTCAGCTTAAATTCCATCTACCCTTTGTTCCAAATGATTTTGGCTTGGAATTCTTAGGGAACTTTGTGAGTAGTGGTTATCTTTGCAGTTAGCTTTTTTGCTTGTGGGTGTGAGGCCTAATTATTGGGATTATCATTGGGTCGTTCCTTTTGGACCGAACTTCTTCGTTTTCTAGCTCTTGGCTGGCATTAAGATTGGAAGAGCCAACCTCTTCGTTTTGGTGATGATGTTGCATATAGTTATTTTGTTCCAAAAACAACTGAAAAGCATTCAATGGTCAATCTCATTTTTTCCATGTCAGTTACAACAGTACCAAGTTGCGAACTAACTCCTTGTAGCATTATGTAGGATAATATAATGTTAATTGTCTTGTCTTTGATTTTGCCCAATTGGGAAACTGTGAGGAAGTGTGTGGTGATTTTTGTCACCTATTAAGTGCTAGAGTAGATCCATATGGTTTTGGTTATCATCAAGATTTGGTAATGGTGGATTGGTATGTGGGTCTTGCATGATCTCCGCTATTTGGGGTAGTTTGAAAGTTATTACACAAGAAGTTCTTGTTTTAATTATGTGAAGAAAGGGAGAGGTTGTGGTTTTTCTTTTAGTAGGGTGAGAAATTATGATGTTTCCTTTGTCAACCTGGTGGACTGGATGATTCGGGTTCAAGCCACAAAGAAAGGGTGAAGGGGGTATCGAGAGGGTTCTCGATACTTCTTCGTTGCTTAAGTGAGTTTGGAGAAGGGAACAATAATGGAAAATAGTGAAATAGTCAAAAATCAACTACTTGTTGTAGTTATCATTTACTGTTTTTACCAGTGTTTTGAAGGCCGGACCGGACCGGCCGGTCAGACCGGTCAGACTGCTGGTCGGCTCTCCTTCCGGTTGGAGTTAACCTTCTAACCAGATGATAGTTCAAACCGGGGTCAATTAGATCAAACCGGATTAAACCGGATCAAACCTTGAACAGGGTGAAACCCGGTTTTACTTCTTTTTTTTTTTTTTTAAACCAACCATAAGTTGAACGACGTCGTTTTGATAATTTTTTTAAAAAATTTTTTAATTGAAACGACGTCGTTTTACTTGAAAGTTAAAAAAAAAAAAGAAGGTAGGTTAACTTTTTCTTTTCTTTCTTTTCTTTCTCTGCTTACAGATCACACAGCCAACGGTGGCTCCTTTTCTTTTCTTTTCCCTTCTTCCTAACTTCACAGATTTGCATCTTCCCATTCCTTCACTTCCTCTGCAGG
>JAWZTD010000029.1:5152911-5173496 GCA_035221335.1 Echites panduratus
TAATAATAATAATAATAATAATAATTATTATTATTATTATTATTATTATTATTATTATTATTATTATTATCAAAGAATAAAGTTTATCCTCTCTCTATATGCAAAACCTCTCAAAAATGAATTCTTTATTATTAATTTAGTTATATTATATTATATCATACTATTTAAAACCTACTTACCAAATATTACAACCCCTTTGATCATTCAAATAATTAGATAATAAAAGTAATTGGCATAAAGGTTGTATGGTTTTTTCAATTTAACCATTCCACTTTTAAATGTGTCAATTTGACCATTTAATTTTGTGAGATTTGCAATTTAATCATTTAACTTTATTTGATTTCTCAATTTGGCCATTTAACATGATAACTTTTGTCAATTTCACCATTAAACATTGTGACAATTTTCAAAGCATTTAACCTTGTAATGATCAAATTGACAAATTTTTAAAGTCGAGTGGTCAAACTGATATGTTTAAAAGTTGAATGGTCAAATTAAAAAAGTCATACAACCTTAGAGGTCATATTGATACTTATGCAAAAAATAATTAGATTGTTGCAAGACTCAATTGACCAACACCCGTATTTGAAACTTGGGATGAAAGGGTTTCTTCCTTGTTCATGATGCTTCTACAATGTAAATCTCACCAAAACAGTAGAATTATGTATATACCTCACTTCCACTCTTGCATTACTCAACAATTGGCTTTTATTTTTCACTCTCTAATGATCTCCCCACTCTTGCCTTTTTACTTCTCAAACTCTTTTTCAAGTTCTTGAATGATTCACTTAGTTCCAGGATACCAAGTAATCACACAACTCAATCAATAATGAAATTCAACAAATAAGAGCCAAAGAGTTTAGAGATAAGTCATTCAACTCAACACAAGTGGTAGATCAATTAGAATTCAAAGAAATAGATGGTAGACATTTTATCAAACACCTAAAGGTCAAGGAATTGTGATAAAAAATTCTCTACAATACCAATCATGTCTCTCAAGCCATTTGATCTCAAATTTCACATTCAACGAGCAAATATATTCACCAATCTATCTCAATCAAATACTTGATCAATAATCACAATAGATTTCAACTTAAATCAACAATTCTCAACACTTTTTTTTACCTTTTCTTCACTTTTTTTCTCAAAAAATTTTGCACTGTTTTTTGTTTGTTCTTTCTTTTTATATTTTTCTTTTGGTAGAGATAGAATAAGAACACAAACACTTAACACAATGAACCAATCCTTGTTTTTGGCCCTAGGCTTGATTCTCATGAACAAATGGTCACAAGAAGATAGGCACAACAGATTTTAATGGAACAAAACACAAACAAACATAACATCAAAAGATTTCAAAGAAAAATATGATTTTACAAAAACAAGAAAGCAAATAAAGATAGTCAAACCTTCTGATGAAGAACCAAAGCTCTGATACCAATTTATATGAAGTGATTTCTTGTTTTTAAAGAAACACTGTTTCACACAAATCACACCAAAGTTGCAGGATAAATCAAAGGTTTGTTTTGGATTAGTTAGAATGACCTATGAGATGAAATTCTCATCAACCATTTTCTTGATTGTAGACTAATCAATACCGTAATCCTTTAGTGATTGATTGCCCTTGTGTAATCCTAGACGAATAATTCCATGCTTCTGGAATGCAGCTGAAATGAAGCATCACTTGGCAGGTGTAGGACAGAGCTTGGTGCCCGACAAGCAATCTTCCAACCCTTGTCTTCCACAGTTTCAGCTCATTTCATCATGCGTTCTTATAGTCTTTCAATCCATGTTTCTTAGATCTTTCTTGGCATGAGTTTGAAGTCTTTTAAACTTTCAAATGAAGAGTTATTCTATAACTTCTTGAACTCATAATCTTCATCAAGATTGGTTGCTCCAAATGTATCTTCAAAAACGAGTTGATCTTTCTTCTTTTGGAGATATAAGATTAAAGTTATCTTCACCATGGAAGCTCGAGCTCTGGTAATTGGACCATGAAGCATCAAAGGGGCTTGATCTCTATCACATAGGCTTTATTAATCATGTCTTGCGAGTAGTTCTCTTTTGTTAACAAGAAAATGAAGTAAGTTATTTTGATATAGGGTTATGAGATTTGTTTTGTTTTTTTTTGTTAAAGATTTGATCTTTATTCTTGAGTATTTACGCAATTCTTGTTTTCATCTTATTAATTGTGTTTATTGGTTTAGCTTGATCACCTAGATTAATTTGCATGATTATATTGCTAGGGTTTAAATATTATGGCTAAGATTGATAAATCCACCAAGTAGCAACCATTGTTTAAATTAGGTTTTGCTACCAACTTGATTTAACAATAGAGAATTGAATGAATCCAATTTCATGAGATTAAAGTTACTTTGTTTTATGTAATTTGACTTGGATGATGCCTTCATGTGGAATGCAATTTAATTAATTAGATATATTTTCCGCTAAGACTTAGGTTTAATTGATTAAGTTATGGATTTTGTTTCTTGCTTCAAGAAGTTGATCTATTTTAAGGATAGGAATTTGAGCTTTAAGACAAATTCTAAAATCAACTACTCTATTGCCTTATATGATTTGTGATTAAACCCATGGCAACTAACCTACAGATTGTTTCTTGTTAACAACTTTCTCATCTATATTCTACTTTTTAAATTTGTTTTGAATTTTTTGTCTACAATCCTTTTGTTAATTACTGATTGGTTTCTATTAAACTTGGATTCACTTCCATGTGGGTTCGACCCTACTTGCCCTAATTGCATAAGTTTTGGTACATAGGAATTAATTTGCTTGTGTTGCAATGGGCACTTTCAAATTTTGCTTCATTGTCAAGGAATTGTTGTTTAAGTTTAATTTTTACCAATTCACTATTTTCTTTTAAAAAAAATATGAATCCCTTTTCTTTTTTGTTTTGATGATTCTTTGATTACTAGTGTGGATAACTATTATTCGATAGATAATGTTAATAATTCTTCTTATTTTGCAAGGAATGTTGACTACATGAAAACATATTTTTGGCCATGGGAGCGAAATCACAATGCTCCACAATATTCTAACCCATCAAGTTCCTGGTTTGATTTTTGTTCTTCAATTTTGTATCCTCAATCTTCTGATAACCAAGTTTTTAGATTATTCAATTCTGATTCCCCTTCAAATCTTTCCTCTTCTCAAAATCACTACCAAGAGAGCTCCCTTCAAGATATGATTAAAGAATTAGTGATCAATACCCTCGCTTTTTAGGAGAAAACTAAATCAAGCCTGCAAAGTTTAGAAAATCAAGTAGAACATCTTTCTTCTGAGGTGTGTGAAATTAGAGTTCAACCATCTCAAAATTTGCCCTATCAATTTTTGGCATATGAAAAGGAAGAATTTATTGATAATTCTCAAGCACCAAATTTATAGGACAACCAAATCTTACTTGATGACACCATTCCCAGCAAAATCAAGAATCATTAGAATTTCCTTATTCTTCACTTGAAATCCATCCACTTTTTCCTCAAAATCTCATCGAACCTAATAGAGAGAAAATTTATAAAGAAGAGAAAATAGGAGAAAGCCCAGGAGATTTTATCTTTATACATGGTATTGGCGGGATTTGTGATATTAAATTGACTAATATTCCTTTATTTTCTGTTAGTGATTCCCTATTTGAGAATTTTATTGCAAGATTTACAACAATAGAGGAATCATGGATCCATATGGAATATAGGCTTAAAGAATCATCATTTACACTTCCATCATTCCATGACCGAGAAGGAATTTGATAACAAGTGGATGACGTCAAGCTAAATGACATTAACCAAAGGCGTTTTTGGGAGGCAACCCAAGAATAAAAATTTTATCCTTTAATTTCATTTTTTTTTAATAATTTAGGATTTAATTTTCATAGTTCGAATTTTTTAGTAAATAACCCCATTTTTATTTTTTAGGATTTATAATTGAAAACATTAAAGAAAATAAAGTTCCCACAAAAATATTGCTATTAGATCCGAACTAGCCTTCACACATGGATTCCTAAGAGGAGCTTCTTCATGAGCTCTCTTGTAATGGGTAACTATATCTTCTCTCCTTTGTCTTTTCATTCTTCTATGTTTTCTTGTGTTATTTGTATCATTGAGGACAATGTCATAAATAAGTGTGGGGGTGTTGTGTTGTTTTCTTTGTTTGTTTGTTTTATTCTCTATTGTTTCTCATGTTTTCGTTCTTTGCTCATTTTTGCTTACATTTTTTTGATATCATATCATTGTTTAGGATAGTTTATTTTCATGTTTTGTGTGGCCAATGATATGATTATGAGTTTACGAACCTTAACATGAGATTTTTGAAACTTTTTATGTTTGAAATTGTTTGAACTTCTCTTTCCTTCTACAACCCCTACTACTTTTTAAACTGACATTCACACAACTTTACAAAATTGAAGCATGAAATCTTGATTTTGAATCTTAACCTTTTAAAATAAATTTTCTCATAAATAATCTTTGAAAGAGAAGGTTATTAAAAAAGAGTTGTCTTGATTTTGAATTTCACTTTTAGCCTCATTTTTGTCACTCTAGAACTTGTCTTTACACATGCTTGAGGCGAAATCCATAGAAATATGGTTAACTCAGGGATGACATAAGGCCTTTTTTGACTTGTTTGTGCCTTGCTTTAAACCAACCCTTTTATTTTTATCCCTTGGTCCCTATTTGAACCTAAACTAACTATTCTATATATTTGATTTTAAACCTCGTTATTTACTTATCTTCCTTATTGAAAAACCTAAGAGGGCGGTGAATTAGGTTTTTAGAAACTTTTTCAAAGTTAAAAATTAAACCTTCTCTTGAAAAACTGAAAATTATTTGGTTTGGGCAATTTATCAAACACTTGGTATGTAAAGATGTTACTAAATAGATTTTTCAAGAATAGAAAGATAAATGCCAAGAAAATTCAAGAAACACAAGAATTTATAGTGGTTAAACTCACCCTTATGAGTCTAGTCCACTACCTAAAGTTTTCTACTGTAGGATTTTCCCCAAATCCACTAAAATCAATTATACAATCAAGGGCCGCAAACGCAAGTTTTCAATCAAGGATTTTGTGTCATAAAGACAACTTAGTAAACTCAAAATAAACAAGATAAAGTAATGGGTACAAGAGGCACTTCCCTCTTGGAGTGAGATGGATACAAATTTAGCTCCTAATCAAGTCCCTTGATGATTCTTTGCAAAGCACTAGATTCTTATATAAAGTTTTGTAATGTGGATGAAAGATACGTTCAAATGTATTTCCAAGTGTTTTCTCTTTTTTTTTTTTTGCAGAAAGAATCGGCTTTCGAATGGTTTTGGAAGCTTATAAAACGTTTGGGAGAGAAACCCACAATAGTCATAATTTTGACCATTTAAAAAAACCTGGGCTGTCTGTGTCCAGAAAAACTGTTTGACCAAAACCATTTGTATTTTTTATATTTCAAAACATAGTCATTAAAAGTCATTCAAAAATACTAAGATAAATAAAATTTGAAACATTCTTTCATGAATGAAAATATTTTGAAAGATTTAAATGATGATTTTTTGAGAAATTATTTTCTAGTGCAAGAATCATCAAAAAGTAAACTTGGTACAAAGATATGTAATTAATACCTAACCAAGCTACTAGTCTAATTCTTCAAAACTTGAAGTCTTCAAATCTTTGATACGTTAATTCCCGAAAGACTTCATACTTGTACAAGCAATTAATCTTTTTCATGAGGTACTTTGATGTAGCCCAAATTTCCTAAAATGGATAAACTTGAAGCATCATTAGTACTAATTTGTTATCATCAAAATAAAGTTAATTAAAAACCTATTAGGGCTTTCAATCTCCCCCTTTTTGATGATGACAAACCATAAGATAAATAAGCACAAGGATACATCAAATGTGGAGCATAAGATAAATTCAAGTAGTCATAGCTCCCCCCTCAATATATGGCAAAGTTAAGGTAAAGATAAACATAATAATAATAGCTTAACTAGCCTAATGGCCCAACTTACCTCCAAGCCTCCTTCCTTCCAAAAGATGTGACGTAAAAAATGATAAATAACACTAAACTCCCAAACACTATTAGAAGTAAGATTTTAAAAAAAAATATTGACAGAGTTTCCTCTGTATTTTGAGGTTTCCAAACCTGAAAAAGTTTAAAAACCAAGCCTCAAGCAGTTCATATAGCACCCTAAACATTTAATGCATGATATATATAAACTATAAGACTTATTTCAACTTCATGTACAAATATACCACTTCATACTGTTTGCTAAAAAGCCATTTTCATCAAATATACCAACCACAGGTTTAATAATCCATAATATCTATTCTAGTGATTCAAAAGCTTTATAAAGATAGCCAAAAAGTATCTCATTTGATAATAATTCAACACCAATGAAAATACCTTTGTAGTAACTAATCAAATCCCAAGCCATAATCAGTATGTCAAGCAATATAAGCAATAAAGACCTTCCATTACCATCATCATAAAACAAAGTATAAGTCATTAGTCATAAAATCCTTCCGTTTCTGCATTTATTTACTTTCCAAAAGTTAGCACAATTCATTAAAACATAAAACAAGCATAGAAAATCAGCATGCCAATTCTTATTCTTATTCTTATTCTTCTCCCCCTTTTGTCATCAACAAAAAAAAAAAAAAATCAGTGAGCATGCTTGGACTAAAAATCAGCGGCATTACCATTCAAAGCACAATTAGTAGCAGCACAAGAAGATACCTTTTCTGATGTATCTGTTCATTACACATGGATCTTCTCAATCCTTTTCACTTGACTTGTCAGGAGATCTACCTTTATGTTTTGAACCTCAAGTGACATTTAAATAAACCACTTTTCATACTTAATTTCATGAAACCAAGAGAAGCTAGCATTTGTCAACATAAATCCACAAAGAGATAGTATAAAACTATAGTTGGCAATATAGTAAAAGTAACATAGCATAAAGCCACAAGTCAAACAATCATATCTTTCAAGGAGAAAATAGATCTATGGATAATCAAGCCAGTCACCATAATCAGGAAAGTGTAAACAGAAGTCCAAGAAGTCATATAAGTCCAGCATAAAATACTAAAGCATAACCTAACATAATCAACAAAAACCATCAGTTTATAGAACCATTTGTAAACCATCCTAAGCCACACCACGTCATAACATGTTTGAAAGTTTAATCATAAAAGCATAACACTCAAACGTATATGTATAATATATCACAAATGTATCACATAAGAGGAACTAAAATCATAAACCACATTAAGCATAAAGCCATGTAAAAATCATCAAAATCATATACATCTCTCCCTTTTGGTAGTATTAAGCAAAAATATCAACATTATCTACAAGATCATGCTCAACATTTAACAGTCATATTTGCATAAATTAATTTTATACAAGTAAGCATCCCAAATAAAATATATTAGCCACACCTTATATAAAAAAAATCAAATCAAGATACATATAACAAAGAGCCACATATTACGATAAACATGTAAAACCATAAAAAAAAAAAAAAAACGGAGTCAAGGAGTAGTAACAGATAGACTGGTTGTTGTAGCCTTTTGTAGTAGTTTGACACAGGTTGCAAGTAGTAGCATGGACTGGTCTTGTAACAAGATTTAGAATATCAAGTAGTCCCCATCCAAGTTACCAAAAGCTTCTTCATCTCCAATTTTTCATGATTCGTTCAATATCAACTTTCATATCAACAATAGAGATGCTTTCAATTTAGGAGTCTATTGTGTTTGGTTTTCATTGTTCTTCAATACTTCTCCTCTTTATACAACCTCAATAGTTGCATCAATCTTGGCTTCCAACTCATGTTCTTCATAATTCTCAGTTTCACTCTCATGAACTAAAATTTGAGCTTAAAAAAAAAAATCAACTCTTGATGACCAAATTTGTTTCAATTTTCTATGTCATTAGTTTCCTTTTCTTTTACAGACTGTTGAGACAAGTTTTCTTCTTATGTTTGGAGAAACTTCAGACTTGGTCATCTACCAGCCATGGACCTTGAGTAATCGAGTGAGTTGGTCATCTACTAAACTTCAGACTTGGTCATCTACTAAATTTTTCATCTTCAAGTTGTATCTCGTGGACCTTGAGTAATCGAGTGAGTAGCCTGTCATTCGAAATGCTTATATTCTTGACCGATGTTCTCCATACCAATTATTGAAGGCTAAATTCCCAAAATTCATCATTTTCTCATAGTAGATGAAGTACATTATTTACAGGTGCCCATTGCTCCCTGTGGTTTGATATACATAGTGGATCAGCTGTGCTTATCATGTAGTACATTAAGAGTTCTCCAATTTATCCCTACAAGATAAAAGGACCACATCGGTAAGAGGGAAGTAGCGATTGAGAGAACTTTTCCGGTGAAGATTATAGAGAAGCCAAATGATAAACATTTTTTTTTATTATTCTCAAAGTGAGCAAAAATTTCTGGAACACAAACCAAATGGACATATGTTTGTCTCTGTTGAAGGCATCCTTGGAAATCCAACAATATTCACAGCCTTCAGCAGGTAGCTCTAACATTCTAAAAATAGATAGCAGGAAATATAAAGTGTGCCTTCCTTCAGAACTGGTAATCCAGTGAGTGAACCCAAAACTTTCAAAGATCTAAAAATCTGCCTTGTACAGATTAATTCGATCAAAGATTCAATAGTTTTCCAGAGAAACCTTCATTCTATCAAAATAGTAGACTTCTAGAACTCAATGGAAGCCATCAGAAAATTTTCCTTTTAGTCCACACTATTCTAAAGCCATTTCTTTTAAAAAGAATTCTAAGACCAAAAATAGCAATGCAGTCAAAGTAGCACAACTTTCTTTCCTTTCACCCTTGTTTCTTGCTTATCCCAATTGAGATATTGAAATAATTCAACGGAAAGGTAGGCACTGAGATGTGACCAGTGACCAGTGACCAGTGAGTAACAACCCAACTCCGGCAGGCAGCTTGAACTAGTTCCGATGAGACAGAGGCGCGACTGAGAGTTGCAGGATTTCTATAACCAAACAACATTACAACTTGCAGTAATTCATAAGCAAACAAATCCACAACAAATTATCTTTATGTAAATCCTCCAAAGAAATCAAGTAAAATGAATGGAGAACAAGACAAGTCCACCAATCATGTAAAACTAAACCAAAGGAACCAGTCCAAAATATCAAACAACAAATCCATAGACCATATAGCTTTGATGAAAACCTGCAGGAGTTCATGACTGCAAAATGTACCTTGAAGATGTGAAATAGAAGAACTAACACCTATCCTTTGTTGAGCATCTTCCTCCAAAGGGAAATAGACATCATCACCATGTAGCTGCAAATGACTTTTACTGAGTTTTGAAATTTGCACAAGAGGTCGATAGTAATAGAGTACTAAATCGAAGGGCAAGAGAAACAGATGCTTTGCCAAAAAATGAGAACACGAGCTTGAAGCTAGAAATGAGCCCTAAGCTAGTTTTGGAGAAATCTAAATTGGAACCAATTAAGTCGCCAAGCCTTCCATACTAAAGATCATCATTGTAGTGAATAGAGTTGCAGAGCGGTGCTTTCAACATCACAGTGACCAATATTGCAGGTGACAGTAGGTGATGATATGATCTAAGTTGCTGGACGGGACAAAAAAAAAACTAGACAATTGAGTGATAAAGGGGCATCGCCAGTCCCTGGGATGATTCAGAGAATCACCGATCGACACTGTTCTTCTTTGCTTTCTCCCCCGCTTCTTTTTTTTTTTTTTTTTGAGAAAGGAGGGTTAAATTTTTGAATAGGGGTATCAGGTTAAGAAGAAAGCATAACAGGGAATGGATCAAAGTTTTTTGTTTTTTGTTTTTTTAAAACCAAAACAATGTAGTTTTGAGTTAAAAGGATTTGGGACTAATTTTAATTAGAACATTGTAGTTCTGATAAAATGGGTAGACCCAAAGGATTGAATTTGATTGAAAATGGATATGTACAAAAATTGCTAAAGTTGACAATCCAAACTTGTGTCCAAAGTCTTGATCTTGCTTCCAATAGGCTACTGGAATTTTTCTGGACACTCAGTGTAGTGCAGTCTGGACAGTCTAAATTTTTAAAGATGTGTCCAAAATCTGAACAATCTAAAAGGAGTATTCTCAACAGAAAACACAAGTTAGTCATGGAATTTTGAGATAGCCAAGGCCTTTCTAAGACAGATATAACCATCCTCAGGTAATGGTTTAGTAAAGATATCAAAAATTTGCTAATTTGCACACACATAATCTATAGAAATGTCACCTGTTTACACAAGTTCAAATGTAAGTCCATAGTCAAGTAACTTATGTTTCATCCAAAATAGTTTTGCACAAAGACTTGCCACAAGAATATATTTTGCCTCAACTATGAAAGGTGAAATTCATGCTTACTCCATATCAAGATATGAAAGACTCTCTTAACCATATATTTCAAAACTCTTAACTTCAACTTTAGAACCAACATCAACTAGGAATGAAAAAAATCTAGAATATCACAAACTATAATTATAAGTTCCCATGCGATATCTATTCCTAAGGACATGATTGAAATCTAGCACGTAAGCACACAACCAACACAGTATCCAGTTTACTAGCAGTCAAATAAAGTAAACTACCAATCATACCTCAATACTTGCTTTCATCTACCTTTATCCCAATTTCATCTTTTTCCATCTTGGTAGATGTGCTTATATGAGTGTCAATATCTTATGCTTCATTCATTCCTTATCTTTTAAGAAGCTGCCTTGCATACTTTTCTTGATTGATGAAAATTTCTTCACTAGTTTGCTCTTGTGATGGTGATCTAATGATCAATTCTTTGGGATGATGAGTGGCAAACTTCCAATCCTTTGGGAGGTTGTATTGATTAGAGACCGATTGTTCCTCTTCCTCATCCTTTTCATCAAGAGTCTTCTCAAGGTTCTCTTCCACATTTTCTTCCTCTTTATGATATTGAGATCCACGCTCTCTTGCTTTAATCGAGTTGATATCTTCACTTGTACCTACATCATGTTTAACATCTATTCTCAAGGTATACATGTTAAACTCATCAAAGGTAACATTAATTTTTTTTTTTTTTGTTGAGAATAAAACATTTGCCCCCAAACACTTTGAAATAAGAATATTTGAAGAGTAATCAAGAGGAAGTTCATATGGAGTTTTCTTGATAGTTGCTTAGACAAATCACTTAGCAAATCCATACCAACAAGATCAAGTCTATGATGCCACAAATAAGATTCATCATCATCATCATATTATAGCCAAACAATTCACATTTCAAGGAAATGAGATCATCAAAATAAAGTACATAGACATTGACACATTTCTTTCAAAAGAAAAATTCATATCCTTCATCCGTGATAGAGCAAGAATTAATTTTTGAAATCAATTATGAGACTAATGACACAAGTGAGACATTCTCAACAAATTGCATTTCAAGATATTAATCATTTGCACATTTTTAAAGAAGGCAAAATGGGCTTTACTTACATTGGAAACTCCAAGCATTTACATTTCTTACCAATACCAAAGGTAGCAAATCCTCCATCCTTGGAGTGAAGTTTTCAAGCGGAAAGATGTTCCCGGTCATGTGCCTTGGGCATCCACTATCAAAGAATTACTTAATGTTCTTGATTTTCATCCCCAAGGACATCTACTAGAAGAGAATTCCTTAGATACCCAAATCTTTTTAGGTCCTTGGGCATTAGTAGTGAATAAACTTTTTATCCTCCAAATAGATTTCGTGTCGGATTCAATTCTTCTTTTAGCATGACATCTAGTAACAACGTGTCCAATTCTATTACAATAGGAACAATATATGGTTGTCATACTAGAAGCTGATTCCTTTAAGAAATGATTTCTATCATGTGTATGTTTGTGTGAAGATGAATATCCTAATCCATTTTATTTAAGTACGGTCTTTCTATACCAAGCAATTTATCTAAATTATCTTTTCCACATGTGAACTTGGAAAGACAAGCATTCAAATCATCAACTTTCTTTTTCAATAAATCATGCTCAACAAGTAAGGTGTCAAGAAAACTAACTTTATCTCTAAGTTCATTTTTCTCAATGATAAGGGAATCAATAGAGCATGCAAGTAATTTTTTGTTCTGTTCTAACTCATGTACTGTCATTAACAACCTTTTGTTTTCTTCCTGAAGACAATTGTTTGGTTTGGGCAATTTATCAAACACTTGGTATGCAAAGATGTTACTTAATATATTTTTCAAGAAATAGAAAGAAAAATGCCAAGTAAATTCAAGAGACACAAGAATTTATAGTGGTTCAACTCACCCTTGTGAGTCTAGTCCACTACCCAAGGTTTTCTACCTTACGATTTTCCCCAAATCCACTAAAATCAAAAAAACAATACAATCAAGTGCCACAAACCCAAGTTTTCAATCAAGGATTTTGTGTCACAAAGACAACCTAGTAAACTCAAAATAAACAAGATAAAGTAATGGGTACAAGAGGCACTTCCCTTTTGGGAGTGAGATGGATACAAATTTAGCTCCTAATCAAGTCCCTTGATGATTCTTTACAAAGCACGAGATTCTTGTATAAATCTTTGTAATGTGGATGAAAGATAAGCTCAAATGTATTTCCAATTGTTTTTTTGCATAAATAATCTACTTTCAAGTGGTTTTGGAAACTTATAAAACGTCTAGGAGGGAAACCCACAACGGCCATAATTTTGACCATTTAAAAAAAATTTCTAATAGCGGTTTGGACGTTGACTCATAAAGTTAGGACCATCCAAAACCTGAGCAATTTGTGTCCAGAAAAACTATTTGACCAAAACCATTTGTATTTTTGATATGTCAAAACATAGTCATTAAAAGTCATTCAAAAATACTAAGATAAATAAATTTTGAAACATTTCTTTCATGAATGAAAATATTTTGAAAGATTTAAATGATGATTATTTGAGAAATTATTTTGTAGTGCAAGAATCATCAAAAAGTAAACTTGGTACAAAGATATAGAATTAATACCCAACCAAGCTACTAGTCTAATTCTTCAAAACTTGAAGTCTTTAAATCTTTGAGACATTAATTAACGGAAGATTTCATACTTGTAGACGCATTACTTTGATGTAGTCCAAAATTTCCTAAAATAGATAAACTTGAAGCATCATTAGTACTAATCTGTTATCATCAAAATAAAGTTAATTAAAAGCCTATTAGGGCTTTCACTTATGTTTTAAATGTTTTTAGAGAATAATGGCCACATTCTTTTGAACTCATGTTTTTGGCAAGAATTGAAAGTTTTTTGAAAAGTGAGTAACTGAAGAAGAATAGAGGATGCAAAGAGGGTGATGAATATATAAAAAAGAAGAGAAATTAAGTGCTTTAATTTATATGTTGATAGAGTTTGGTGAAGTTTATAAATAAAAAAAATGAGAAAAGAGATGCTCTTTTAAATAAAAATAATAATAAGAAAAAAAGAAGAAAAAGAAAGAGCAATGAAGAAGAAGGAGTTGGTGAAAACAAGGAGAATGTTGATTCATGTTTTAAAATGCTTATGATATGAGTTATGGCCTTAACTTTTGAATTTATATATTCTCTCATATGATAAATTTGCTTATCCTTATATTTTATTTGTAGCCAAATTCCAAAGCCTAACATTACAAGCCAAAAGTACTATTTTGACACGAGTAGACTTGTTTCTATCATTAGTGGAAAGTGTGTGGATTGACAAGCCTATGATTTTGATTTCTTTCTTTTAAATTTTTCTTGTTTCTATTCTTGATTGAGATAGCTTGATTGTTTCATCTTATCTTTGGTTTGATTTTAAATAATTCTAAAACTTGAAGATTAAAAGATTTTTTGTTATGTAGGATGAAGAATTGAGAATTTCATGCTTAAATCATGTGAAGTTGTCACTCACTTTGTGCTCATTTTCTTTTATAATGGGATTTGTGGTTTGGTGAGAAGGAATAATGATTGACTACACATTTGGTTTCATGTCTTCCATTATGAGTTCTTGTGTTTGTTGTTTTGTTCTTGGGGATTGATTAGGAGTTTGCTTGAGGATAAACAAAAGTCTAAGTGAGGGGGAATGATTTGTATATATTTAGGTTAAGTTTTATGTCATTTTTGCATTATTATCTTAAGTAAATTAGTATAAATTATGTCATTTTGGATATATTTTACTTTTGTCGATAATTTTGGTTGAAAATCGCTCAAAAATGGTTGAAATTGCTCAAGGATGGTGCTAAAAAGGGTAAAAAAAATGATCATTGAGCGCACGGCTCTGTGCATCATCTAGCCAGATGGGGCGGTGGAACTCCCTCGAGTGCATCTGGTTGACGGGGACACAGCAGCATGAGAGCAAGCCAAGTGCATGTCATCTGGCCTAATAGAGGGCCAAATCAAGCCATTGGCAAAAAATCTTATTTTCTAAAGGATTTTCTACTCTTATGAATCTTTTTTGTAATAAACTTCTAATTAGTTGTTAAAATCATTTTTGATAATTACATATTTTAAATGAGTCTTAAACTCCTATAAATAAGGCTCTTCTCATAAGTTTTAAAGGATACAATTCAAGATTGATTTTCAAAAGAGTCTCAAATATAAAGAAGGAGATTATTTTATTCAAGGCAGATTTCTCTATCTCTTTTCTTTGTATTCTTTGGTTTTATTAATCATATCTTGTGAGTAGTTCTCTTTTGTTAACAAGAACATGAAGTAAGTTATTTTGATATGGGGTTATGAGATTTGTTTTGTTTTTCTTGTTAAAGATTTGATCTTTATTCTTGAGTATTTATGCAATTCTTGTTTTCATCTTATTAATGATTTAGCTTGATCACCTAGATTAATTTGCATGATTATATTGCTAGGGTTTAAATATTATCTCTAAGATTGATAAATTAGGTTTCAGCTACTAACATGATTTAGCAATAGAGAATTGCATAAATAAAATTGCATGAGATTTAAGCTATTTTGTTTTATATAATTTGACGTTGATGATGCCTTCATGTTTAATGTAATTTAATTGATTAAATTTATTATTCGCTAAGACTTAGGTTTACTTGATTGAGTTAGGGATTTTAGTTCTTGCTACGAGAAATTGATCTAATCAAAAGATAGGAATTTGAGCACTAAGACACTTTTTAAAATCTACTACTCAATTGTCTTATTTAATCTATGATTAATCCCATAGAAATTAACCTACAGATTGTTTCTTGTTAACAACTTTCTCATCTATATTCTACTTTTTAAATTTGCTTTTAATTCTTTGTCCACAAAAATTTCCTTCTGCTCCTTGTTGATTGGTTTTTATTAAACTTGGATTCAATTCTCTATGGGTTTGACCCTACTTGCCATAACTGCATAAGTTTTGGTAAATATGAATTAATTTGCTTATGTTGCAACGAGCAATTTATGAATTAAAGGAGGATGCCCAAACTATGGCAGTGGATTTCAAGGATTGGTTAGAAGAGATGACCTTATACCACTACCAAAAATCGGGCCACACACGACGGCATTTTTTTGGCCCCCTCAAATGGTAAGTTTATACCCCAGGCCGTCGTATATGAGACTATAAACGGCTGCCCTATGTACTCTTGATTTTATACTACTCTTGATTTTATACTTCAAACTGTTGTATAATGTGCAATATATACAACTATCCGTCGGGAATAATTTTTTTTTTCTACGACAGAGAGAGAATCGTCATATATAATTGAAGGTATATACGATGCTTAGTAACAAAATACCTTTGCCGGTTGTATTTTGTTTTATATACAGCAGCTTTAAAGCAGTTGTACACATCTTCAAGTATATATGACGATTTTGAAGCCACCGTATATATAAATATATATATATATATATACATATATATTAGAGTATATACAACGGTTTTAATACAACATGTGAACATCAATAAGTATCTGACTGATTGTTTCATTTCTAAATTTCTTCTATTTCCCAAACATCTATATCAATGGAGGATAAATCTGCATTTGAACATACTTCCTATGGCAATTTGATCACATGGGCCAGGGTAAACAAGAGCATAAATCTAACCAGAAACTAATATTAGTCCATTGTAAAAGCAATAACATCAGAGTCCAGAGAGAATCTTTATGAATTTAAGAGTAGCAGTTGAAGTTGGAATTTAAGGGTAGCAGCTGTTCAACTTCAATCCATGCAATCAAGCTAGATAGATTAATTTCTCTTCGGAAACTAATTTCACCTTGGTCAGGATTCTAGAAATCTTCCAGTTAGCCACAATGCTCAGATTAGCACGACCATATATTGGAAACACCTCAGTTTCTACCATTCACATGCATGTTTATTTCTTTAAGAAATGCTATGGTCACCCATACATTTGAGTACCTAATAATGTGAGTCTATCTCTGATTATTGCAGAGATTGAGAAATCCGGCAACCATTTCACTGCCAGAAGAAAATCCTTTTAGAGCACTTGGTTCCTTCGTAACTTCCAGCCATGGAGGTTTATTTAGTGTCCTGAGATGGGCAAAATAATATTTCCTTCTTGGATGCACGAAACTACTACCTGAAAGACCAAGTCCAGAAGCACAGTCTCAGCATATCTTTCTAATGTACCAACTCTCTATTACATACAAAATTCCAGCTAAATCACTAATAGGAAGTTCCCAATCTCAAACCATACTTAACAATTTCAGTTAAATCCTAAACTAAACGATCATCCAAATTTGTAGAAAACTGATATTCCAAATAAGAAGAAATGAATAGTATTGAGATACATTAGTACTCAAAAGAAATGAAAATATGTTTTATGCATCTTATTTTATCTTCCCTATCGAAACAACTTTTGGACCTCTACGTTAGATATCCTGCATGAAGTTGATATTTCATTTGGTTGAGTTTTTTGTTTTTGGCAAAGTGGTAACCATTTTCCTTTTGATTTCTTCCTAGTGAGTGAAGGAAAATTGCATTGTACAGTTGCCTCTTCCTGCATATTACCACATCCTAGATCAGAATGTAGGTGGTAATGGAAGCTCGTGGCTCAAACTTCAAACGTCTAGACCACAACCTTCATCATGGCTAAAAAAATGCCATCTACAGAAGATAGGAAACAAATGAAGAATATTTTGTCAGTCACACAATGTGCACTCTCAGTCTAGTCCTTACAAAATAGTTACAAGAGATTCAGTTGTATTCAGAGGAAAACCTGTGCATAATGGGTTCTCAGATGCCAAACCACTCATTTAACAAGTTCAAGGAGTTCTGTTCTAGGCAGTTGAGTGATGATTTTTCAGTGCTATGATAAACTCAACAATAATCATTATACTAAAATATGCCTTTCTTAGTCAGTAATCTCACATTTAGTCTTTTAAGGTAAAAACTACTCTAGGAAACACAGTAAGGTATAGGTCTATCAAGTAGTCAAGATGCCTAGTGCATATGTATTCATAGAGCAGAACCAAGAAATTGAAAGCTTAAAAATCAACTGAAGAAAGGGAGGAAGGCACCAAGTTATTCAAATAAAATGAGTTTCTAATAGATGATTACGAGAATGACTTGAATCAACAATATCAATATGATTCCAAAAATTAAAATTTTTAGTTATTTAATAGAGTCCTAACAAGTTAATATCACCTTGTGTAATGATTCTAGAGTTGAGCATCCCATAAATTAGACTTCTGATTAATGACCAAGTGCTATTTCTAAATTGGACATCTAAATAAGTTCTAGTGAAGCAATAGAAAAGTCAACTTCCCCAATTAGGCAATCTTTGAAAATAAAAAAGCAATAAGAAAACTAGATCTAAAAGTACATGTGCCTATTTGGCTCTCGAAGGGGATTGATTGAAACATGTTTTTGGAATTTCCTTTTGTCAACTATAAATCCTATTCAGGAGGAATTAGTCAGCCATAACTATGTTAAATGGCTATGCAATTGGGACTTCGATTATATTTTAGTAATGCATGCTAATGATGGGAAAAATGATGAAGTTAACTAGAGGAGGACCATACAGTCCCAAATAAGTGCAAATTTCATCAAAATTCAAGTAGGGGGAGCATACATGCAACAAAGTAATTGGAAAGTAAAACCATACATGACGATCATGGGGAACTGAAGGTGCAGACAAAGAAAATCCTCCCCCGACAACAACTGCATGAAACAGCCATAAAGGAAAAAAAAACAACCCTGCATTTCCCAGAGAACGTACATGGTCAAAGATTATAAGTTAATTACAGGAAAAAATAAGACAACAAACATATATGTACTTGAATAAATACAGTCAAGCTGGTGCAGGCTTAACACATGTAAATGTTGTAAATAAATGCAATATGGCACTCACAAAGTAAGGGAGCCATAACTCACAAAAAATGTAGTGATTTGGCATATCAGAAATTAATATTAAACATGTAAAAAACAACAGCTCCAAGAATCCAAAACAATTTTTACAATCTACACCAAGATGGATTTGCTAGGCATCGTAGACAAAATGAGGCATAAAATGAAGCTATTTCCAAACTCCTAAGTCTAAGTGGCAAACTTTAACAAATTTTCACTATGCAAATTGACAAAATAAAACATATTTCAATTTCCCAATAAACATAGCAACGCTGCTATGGCTCATGAAAATAAATCATTCCATTTTCATCTCAAACATTACAATTAGTCTTGCAAGCTTGCTTGGCGTGAGGAGAGGGGAACCAAGTTTTCTCTCTACAAACTTCAATTGAGGGAATAAAACATTTTGAAAGGCTAAGTGTGTCCAATCATTCTCACAAATTAAATGAAACAAGGCCAGCATTTTGTCTTATGGACCACATAGGGTGTGTTGCACTATTACTAACTTTATGTCAATCACCCCTTACTTTATGGGCTTAGCTAATAATGTGGCCACTGAACTTGTCACTTTTTTCAATTTGACCATTGAACTATAAAACCAATCAATTTAACCATTATACTTTACATTTTAAGACATTTTAACCACTTTATGATTGTTTCATAGAATAACAGTTACAATTATAATCAATCTTCATTAATAATATTATATGACTTTACATATCATTAAAATTTTCCTTTTTGGTTAAATTAAATGTAAAATTTTACTCTATGTCATTCAAATTATGTGTCAATAAAGAACTATATAAAAGAAGAAATTAACATAGATTCTTTCAACCAATATAAAAAATTTTGATGACATGTAAAGATATGTGATATTATCACTAAAGATTATTTATATTCATGGCAATTATTTAATCGAACCAAAATAGAATGGTTTAATTGTTAAAAAATATGGAGTATAATGATTAAATTGTTCAAAAATAAAAAATATAATGGTTAAATTAACTAGTTTTATAGTTCAATGACCAAACTGAAAAAAAGTGACAAGTTCGGTGGCCACATTATTAGTTAAGCCTTACTTTATGTCACTCATTTCAAACTTTTTGTGAGGATGGAGAGGAAAAATGCTCAAAAGTTTCAACAAGAGGATGGGGGATGGGGGAGGTGGGCACATGGAGGTGATAAAGAGAGGAAATCAAGGTGATATCTAGAGGAGAAGAGAGGACAAAAGAAAGAGCTGGATTGGATGCAAAGAGGACTCTGAGAAAGAGAGAGAGAGGGTCATTGATTGAATGAAAAGGCAAATCAAGATATATAATGAATCATTATCATCAAGATTCTACCCATAATAATACTAACAAATGGCAAAAGAATGATATATAAATATATTGTTTAGAATTGGAAGAAAAAAAAACATGGAGTTTAGCGGCTTCTGAATGAATGAAGGGAAGAATGCTTCAGTTTGATCATGATGTTAATCATCATGATGTTAATCATCATCATTATAACTTAGAGTTTTTTATTAAATAAACTAAACATTAAGATATTAAATGAGAGTTTTTTTTATTCATGCCATGTTTTTAGTATAATTTAATCCTTAAGATATTTCCTAAAAAGGGAAAAAAGATTTTAAATTGTTTTATTATTTTTATTCTGCATATTTTTCTTCACTTTAATATTTAAATGAATCTCATCAAGTGAAGTGTTTCGAGTGGATGAAATGAAAAAAAATTATCTCAAATTAAATTGTATGCTATATAGTGGCATGAGTTTGTGAAATATAAATTACAGAAATTAAATGCTAGTTAATACTAACATCAAATCTGACTAAATTAAGGCAAAAGTAAGTACAAAAATAAAAAGTTTTTATTTTAGTAAAATTATTTTTTTCTTCTGAAGTTTTCTTATCATTTATTGAAATGTTAATTACCAACTTTATATAGCAGTTTTTAAACTTTAACTAGTTGGATAAGCTAACATATAAACTGACATATAATCATCATGATGTTAATCTTCTTTTGTGCTAAATAAACTAAACACGATGAAATTTGAGGTTTTTTTATTATACAAGAGTATACAAACTGATCCAAAGCTTATTCAACTTAAAAATAATTAGATAGTTATTTTATTTTAAGAAATTACCTAAGTAATTTATATTAGTAATTGAAACTAGTGGCCATAATGCCTATTGATCTAAAAAAGGGTTTTAAAATCTGATAAAGTAATGTTGTGAATATTTATGCCTATTGAATTCAAGAAATAAAAATTTGAAAAAACTAA
>JAWZTD010000029.1:5207356-5224076 GCA_035221335.1 Echites panduratus
TTCAAATATTTTTCCGATATTCCACTATTGTATTGCATTGCTATTTGCATGGATCCTCGTTTTAAGGTTTTAGGTTTTGAGACAAGTATCGACTACTTGTACGGGTTGTATCCAGAAAGTTCTGAAGGACTTACATGAATGACGAAGGCAGAACAATTGAAGAGTCATGTAAAGGCAAACATGGAAATTCTCTTCCTATCGTATCATGAACGGTTTACTACACCTACCATGCCAATGCAGGCCCCGCCGGAAAGTAGACCGTCCCAAGTTTTCGACGCTACTTCAACTATCCCCAACATAATCAGCAACAAGAAATCAAGAACTGGGTGTTCATCGATAGCATCATCTTCATCAGGTGGATTGAACGAGTTGGCTATCTACAACATAGCTGCTCAAGCGTAAGTGAGTAATGAAGAACCGGAATTCGACATCTTGGGATGGCGGAAACACAATGAAACGACATATCCAGCTTTGTCTAGAATGGCACGAGATGTTCTAACGGCACCTGTTTCAACCGTGGTGTCCGAAAGTGCCTTTAGTGAAAGTGTGAGAAGACTCAATGAATCAAGGAGTCTAATGGCACCCAACACTTTGGAAGCTCTGATGTGTGCTCCCGATTGGATCAAGGCAGATAAACAAATTCAAGATATGGCTCAATCAAATTTGCATGATGATTGGGACTTTTACGGAGAATCATCTACATCACAAATTGATAACAACTAAATGTAATTTTAATTGTACTGTTAATTTGTGATAATCAACAACTTTGTAGAATGAAATTATATTTTATAGTGTTTCAATTTTCAATTTATACCATTGTTATAATTTACATTTAGAGTAAAAAAATTTACACCTATCAAAAAAAAAAAACCCGCCGGCCCTTCCAGACCTGCCCCTGCCCTCAGCCAAGCCCGCCCGTCCCTATTCTGCCATTGGTTGGACCCGACCCTCCCCGTCTGAATTTGGTGGGTACCCAAACCCACCTAACCCGCCCAGAACCAGCCCGTTTGCTAGAACCTGCCACTGAAGCTCTTGGTAAGTTATAGTTTCCTCTTCGAGCTATGTTTTTTCATACCTTCAATTGTTGTGAATTTTGATAGCTATAAGAATTGTTGTCCTGGGACCTTTGCTGGTGACCTTCTCCTAGTGCCATCTGTGGACCCTGGGACTTACAGTAACTTGGAGTTGGCCGATCCTACCTTGGAAGTTCAACCAACCCTTCCTAAAGTTATTGGACCTGTTGAAGCTCTGGATGAGACCACTCAAACCCACATTGCCCTGCTTTTTATTTTAGCAAACAATTATTATTTATGTTTGCCTCGGGTTGTAATAATTGAATTCTACTCATTTTGAGCCTCTTTCCTTTCTTTCATATTTCTGCGTAGTTGAACAACACTTCATTCCCCTTAGCATGTTTGTAAAATATTTCTGGTGAAATTCTTCAATAAATTTACACTTTTCATAAAGGCTCTGTTCCAGTAACTGTAGGAGAAATCTTTATAGTAGAATATTCCTTATAACACTTTAACTTGTAGAAAAGAAGGCCTTCGTAATGATAAGACTTGCAGAACTTCATAATAATAAAACTTGCAAAGTAGGAATCTAGTACTTTCAGCATAATTCTTTTAAGCTAGTCATGAGTTCAAGTAGGAAATTGTTTAAGATGGCAAATATTCCAAGGTCTTAGAAATTGTCTACCTTCCAAGTCTACTAATCTATAGCTTCCACCTTGAAGTACTTCTTGGACTATGTATGGACCTTCAACAACTTTCTTGCAGCTTCGATAGTTGTCCTTGTTTGCCAACATCAGATTTCTTGAGAACCATATCTCCAATAGCAAATTATCTTTCTTTAACCTTTTTGTTGAAAAACGTTGTAATTTACCTTTTCTACCTTGTATTAGCTTCCAGTGCTTTGTCTTTTATCAAGGTCTACCCTTCTCTCCCACCCATTCAAGATTGAATTATATTCAGTAAGTCTCAAGGTTTCCACTTCAACCTCCACTGGAAGTACTGCTTCTGAACTAAAGCACAGGCTAAAAGGAGTTTCTCTAGTAGCTTTCCGTGGTGTAGTCGTGTAGGCCCACAGTAGACTAGTAATTTCTTCTATCCACTAGATCTTTGGACCCTTTATTTCCAAGTCTGTTAGTCTTTTCTTAAGTCCTTCCAAAATGGTTTTGTTTGCGACCTCCGCCAAGCCATTTGCTTGTGGATGAGCTACTAAAGTTAACCTTTGCTCAATGCCTAGGTCCTTACAAAGGTCTTGAAGGGTTCTCCAATAAATTGTCTGCCATTGTTAGAGATTATAGCTCGTGGGATCCGAAATCTGCAAATAATATTGCTCCACACAAAGGATTAGACCTTCTGTGAGATAGCTAAGGCCATGGGTTCAGCTTCCACCCATCTTGTGAAGTGTTCGACTGCTATAATTAGGAATTGCACACCCCATACTGCTTTTGGAAATGGTCCTAGGAGGTCTACTCCCCAGATGTCAAATGGGACTGAGGTACTTATGGAGTGATACCTCTTAGGAGGTCTATGTGATTTGTTTCCACACAATTGGCAGCTTTCACATTTTTGGACCACCTTTTCTATGCCTGATACCATAGATGGCCAATAATATCTTTTTCGGAGGACCTTCTTTGCCATTGTCTTGGCTCTAATATGACCTCTGCACATGCCTCTATAAGTCTCTTCAATTACATATTTTGCTTTAGTTTTCCTGAGACATTTGAGTAGAGGCCAAGTGTATGACCTTATATAGACTTCACTCATCTCCAAGGAGCACATATCTTGGAGCCTATTTTCTAACTTTGCGAGCTTCCTTTTTGTCTTAAGGTAGCTCTCAATGCTCAAGATATCTCAAGAGGGGATACCTCTTATTCGCTTGGTCTTCTATTGTCAAACTCTCCTTAAGGGGAATCTAGACGTTCAACTAGGAACTCTCCCCTAGTTTAGTCCAAGTCTTTGAAGACCTTTGATAGGATATCTGCTTCTAGATTTTAACTCCTTAGCATTTGTTCTATGATGAAATATTCTAGATTTGAGGGCAAGTTCTTTACCTTCTCTAGGAATTGTATCATGTTGTCTTCCTTAGCTTCATAGGTCCCCGAAACCTGACTTGCTACAACCTGTGACTCATAGAGCTCGTACCAGCCTCAAACCAGCTAGCGGTGCTTCATATTTTGACTTATTGTTGGATGCAGGGAAGTTATACCTTACTGCATAAGGAATTTTCACTCCTTCTGGACTGATCAACATGATGCCTGCTTCGGCATTATTTTTTTCTGTTGAACCATTAGTATACAAGATCTAGATATCTTCTTCCTTGCTTTCTCTGAGGTCCATGGGTACTCTAGTGCACTCTTTGATAACGTTTGAAAGTGCTTACACCTTGATTGCTCTGCGAGGTTCTAAGTCTATTTGCTATTCGGAGAGCTCTAGAGCCCATTTCATAGTCCTTAAAGAGAGCTCTGGCTTTGCTAATGCTTGCCTTAACAGTAAATTCGTTAAGGCCTTTATGGGGAACTCCTCAAAGCAAGGTTTAAGCTTTCTTAATGTAATAACAATCAAGTATAAAAATTTCTCGAGATCCGAATAACGAACATCTGGACCTTTTAAAAGCCTACTTTCATAATAAACTGGGAATTGTAATCCTAACCTTTCTACTATGAGTACAGAGCTTACTGCTTTGTCAGTGGCAGTGAGATACATTAAGAGCTCCTCCCCGACCTGCCGAGATACTAGTTAAGGTGGTTTTCCTAAAAACTCCTTTTGGTGAAGGCTGATTGACATTGTTCAGTCTATTGAAAGCCTGTGGGTTTCTTCAATATGTCTTAGAATTTTGACCTTTTGTTAGTCATCTTGCTAATAAATCAGCTTAGAGCTATCAATTTTTTTTTAAGCTCTGCACCTCTTTGATTCTAATTGGAGCTTCCATGTCCAATAAAGCTCTGATCTTGTCAAGATTAGCATCAATTCCTCTTTTTGATATCATGAAGCCCAAAAACTTCATGATATCAGACTCTAAATGTACACTTCTCTGAATTGAGCTTCATATGAGCAGACTTCAATGTTTGGAAGGTCTCTCTGATGTCTTGAATAAAGACTTCTGAGGTCTTGGACTTAAGGACAATGCCATCCACATAGACCTCGATGTTTCTCCCAAGCCGTGCTTTGAAAATTTTATTCATAGCTTGTTGAAATTCTGCTCCAGCATTCTTTAGACCAAAAGGCATCTTGGTATAACAATAGGTCCCGAACTCTGTGATAAAAGAGGTCGCTTCGATATCTTTCAATGCCTGGGTATTTGATGATTCCCTTTATACTCGTCAAGGAAATAAAACCATTGGTAGCCTGTAGTAGAATCAACCATCTAGTTAATGCTGGGCAGAGGGTAAGAGTGTTTCTGATAGTATTTGTTTAAGGTCGTGAAGTCTACACACATCCTCCACGTTCCTTCTTTCTTGGCTAACTATTCGGGGTACAAGAAATCTCTGAGTATTCCTGAGTCGAGAAGAGCTTGGACTTCTCGAGCTATCACCTTGTTTCTCTTAGGAGCAAAGGTCTGCTTCTTCTGTTTCATTGGTTGTACCCAGGTCGTAGACCAACTCTGTGCTCTGCTATGCTTCTGTTGATACCCTCTAGGTCTGTGGGTTTCCAAGCAAGGACCTTTAGGTTCCCTTGTAGGGTGTCTACATGTTTTAATTTTGTCTTAGGGGAAGAGAGTCTCCTATTTTAATTCCCTTTTCTTGAAATTCAGGATTCAAGTATACTTTTTCCTCTTTTCTAGCTTCCTAAATTCTCGACCTTTCATCCTCTTTGGGGAGGTCTACGAGCTCTATTTCTAAGTGTTTATCTACGTAGATCCCAATTGAAGCATCTCCTTCTATCAAATAGCACTCATATGCCATTTGCCTATCTCCTTTGAGGGTGATCCAGCCTTGTCCTCTCTTAATTTTCATGTAATAATGAATCAGGGAGATCCCTCCTTGCATGTCCATGACCCCCTTTCTGCTTAGAATGGCATTGTATATCCCTGGTGCATCAACTACTAGCCATTGCATGACCTCTATTACTCCTTTTCCATCCTAAGTGACTAAAGTTGGGATCATTAAAATTCCTTCTGCAAAAGTCGTTGAATTGTTGAAGCTTGTGAGTGCAATATCAGTCTTTATCAACAAATCTTTGTTGAGTCCCATCTGATCAAATCCTCTTTTATAGAGGACATTGACTGCACCTCCAGTATCAACCATAATTTTTTTTAACCAAAAAGTCTTATATCTATAGAGAGACTATAAGAGGTTCCACATCTGCACCTCTCGCCTTTTGGACCTTTTTTCAATTGCCTTGATTTCCATAACGTGAGGTCTTTGAGGTTGTTCTTGAGGTCTCTGATCAGCTAGACCTCCTGCTTGTGCCAAGAACTCTTGCAGATCCTTTCTTGATCAACCTCTTTATCTCCCTTTTGAGGTCGAAATAGTCCTTACTGAAGTGACCATGATCTCTGTGATACTGGCAAAATATGTTCACTTCTTTTTTAGCCACTAAAGATTTTAGAGGTCGAGGAAGTCTTAGTAGACCTTTCCTTTCCATTGGAAGCAAAACCTCTACTCTCGGGGCTTTTAGTATCCTGACCATTAGGTCAAGGAAAGTCTTCTTTTTCTTTTCTTGAGGCCCCCCTTTTGGTGGGAGGTCCTTCCTATCTCTCTTTCTAGAGATGCTTTTTGGAAGGCTTTGTCTCAGTGGTTTTGTTGGCTAGAGGTGCAGTTTTATCAACAGAAGGTGTAAATCCAAGAATCTTCTTTTGGATGGCAGTTTCTTCTACCTTCGTCAACCTCTCCAAAAGAGTTTACAAATGTTTCACCATTAGGACCTCCTCCTCTGCTAGCCTCAATGCTATATACCCCCTTACAATCCTTGCTTGAAGGCGGTGATGTATATAGCGTCATTCTTTTGTTCAATTTCTACAACTTCATCATTGAAAAGACTATAGTAGCTCATAGTGCTCTCTCCGACCTTCTATTTGATTGTAAAGAGGTAATTTATGTCCTTCTCATGCCTCTTACTGCTCTGGTAGCTCATTAACATCTTTTTAAGCTGATTCCAGCTTGCGTTACTTGTTGCTATAAGTCCTTTGAACAAGGATTGAGCTGCGTTGCAAGAGAGATGAAATGCAAATAACAGTAATTACAGGGGTCGTGGTCTAACGTGGCCAAAGCTATCTATTGCTTTGTCAAGCAAGGAAAAAAAGGAAGATTTCATGGCTATGAAAGGTTGTAAGCTACCTCAGAGACCAAAGAAGAGGGCTAAAGTCATTCAAAGAACTATACTTGTAAGTCTTTATTTTTTTTCATAAAAATATGAATTTTCTTTTAGAATAGTTTTAGCAAATTCATCTAGTTTTTCTTCGGAAGAGGTGTGTCCAATCTTTGAATTAAATCTCTGTTCTCTTGATCTACACAATTGGTGAACCCAGGAGCATGGTTAACGGATATGACATTGGAAAGGTATGAGGTGATTGAGAAAAAGACCTTCTGTTTGATTGTAAAGAGGTGATTTATGTCTTTCTTGCACCTCTTACTGCTCTGGTTATTCTTCGGGAACAGGTCTTTAAGTTAATTCCAACTCACCATGCTTGCTGCTGGAAGTCCTTTGAACCAGAATTGAGATTTTTTGGTCATTGTGAATCTGAAAGCTTCGCATTTTACATGGTCCGGGTATTTGAACATCTCCATATAAGAGACATATTCATCAATGTGGAGCTGTAGCTCTCTGGTCATACTTTGTGGCGCTTTGAGGGGGCTTGAACCCGGGAGGCATCTTTCTCAGCCTGATTTTGTAAACGAAGGGTGATCGTTCAGCGAGGTCTACCCTAGTTTGTGGATCAATACCTTCAACCTCTTCAGGATTGTTATTAGATGCTTTTTTTCCCTAGTCTGCCGTACCTCAATGTTTCTGCTAGCAGTTTGTTCAAGATGATCATCCTGAGGTCGATCTCCAAGAGCTTGTCCATTATGAGTTTTTTCTTTGATTTCGAGAGATAGCAACTCTGTTCAATCTATCTCTCAGGTCATATTCTTTACCTCTATGAAGAGTATCTCGAAGATCTGCAAGAGGTATATTCCTTCTGCTACCCGCCTCATCATATTGCTGGTTTCTTTCTTCTCCTTGGGTTTCTTATTGTTGCCTTACATCTTTAGGTCTTCTACTGGCATTTTCAGGCCTTTCTCCTCTTTGGTCAGAGACTTTTGAGTTCCCCCTCTCAGTGCGCTGAGTGTGTGACGGAGTCCTCCTGTGGAGATATAATCTCTTCTGTTTATAAGATTTTCCAGAACATTTACCATTCTCTTCAAGCACATGAGGTATGAGGTTATCTTGATGCCACATTCTTCGAGGCATTTCTCTCATGGTGGGTCTCTATTGATCTTCTAGAGTGACCTGAACGTGTTGGTTCGAGGTCTTGCCGAGTTTCAGCTAGTGTCCTGGAAGGTCCAAAATGAGTTGTCATTGGATTCTGGTTTGATACTAGAATAGGGTCATCAACTAGATTTCCTTCTGGAAGTGTTTGAGATGGTTCTTTTGGGATTGTTTCTTCAATCCGCAATTCTATTCTGCTCAGGCATCCATGCCTTGCTGGTTGTTCGCGTGCCTTGCGATTTATTTTTAGTTTTGGGGATGACTTTTTATAAGATTTCCCACAAACGGCACCAAAAGTGATGGAGCTCGAAAGAGACTTGCAGGTCACTCCATCGCAATAGCACCTGTAAGGACAACAAAAAGATAGAAGATGAGATCAGTAGAGTGGGCTATCGCAATGAGGATAACTCCGACAATCAAATTAGTATGGATTGTATTGTATGGGATGTTCAGAGAGAGTCAATGACTTCTCCATTTAACGTAATTTTTACTCAGTTTAAGAGTATTCTGATTGCCATACCTTAATTCGTGATCAAGCTTCCCTTTTTGAGAATAGATGATCTTTCTTGAAGTTAGGAGCAGTATGCTAATTGGAATCAATTAGAATCCCTTGTAAATCATAGAATATTGTGGGATGTATATCCCTCCAATCTTTTAGTGATCTTTTTAAGAAGTTTCCTTTTAGGAGTGTACCATATTTCTTTAATGAGTCTGGGCAACTATTAAGGGTCATGGAGCTTGGTGGTCATGGAACTTACTGAGATGAACAAAGGTCGTGGACTTGTTTTCAAGACCTTTATGAGGTGTATTTTTATATGTTTATAGATCTATGTAGGTCTTGACCCAGGTGTAATACAGGTTGGACCTTTCACTCATTGGATCGTTTTGTAGGGTATTCAAGTTGGGTTTATCGGGTTTTACCCGTTTGCCCATCAATTGTATTTCTATGTCAAAAGTATGAACTTTCAACAAATATAATTCTAAGTTATTAATTCTTATAAAATCATATATTTTATTAATTCTTTAAAATTTGTAGTCTAGGTTATATCCTATTAGAAATAATAATCCATAATTATGTCTATATATATCAAGGATAATACCTTTTGAGAAATATAATTACATAGACCATATTATCTTTCCAAAGTAACCATACTAATTTTAAAGCATTTTATTTAATATTCTTATAATTATTTTTGATTTAGTAATAAAAAAATAATTATCTTAAGAATATTAATTATCTTGATTTCTTAGTTTACCATAGGAATATTAATGTGTCACATAAGACATGATAATTTAAAACCAAGTACTAAATTAATTTATATATTTTTAGTTTTTAACCTATGTGACCAACTAATCAAATAAAGATTAATTGTGATCTTATTTATTTCCTATGGGTGGCTTCTATTTATTTTCATTCTTTTCAAAATCACAAAGACATAAAGCAAATATAAATAAATACTTAAAGCAATTAGCTAAAAAAAAGACTCTAACTAAAACTATTAGCGGGCTGCAAAATCCTCATTTTAGTACTATAACATTTTTTATTTAGCCATATATGTCAACAACTTTTATTTTATCTTTTTGGATCCTACAACATTTTTTCTTGTAACCAGATAATTCATTTTCGCCTGTTTATTTTATTTTCAAAAAATTAAACCATTTTTCAATTGTATCAACTTCTTTTAATCGATCATCTCACCCGTTTGCCCCTGAAGAATATTTTTATAATAGTGTGTTCTTAATTTATTTAGTGGTACATCGCAAGGAATAAAGGGTTAATGGTAAGTTTTATTGAGGGCATTCTCAAAATGTTTTAACGTGGTCACATTTGTACATCTTTCATTTTCACATGTGCAAAACGAGTTTAGTTTATAAAAATAAAAAATAAAAAAAGTTGCCAGGAGTGCGGATTTTTTTGCAAAGAAAACGGCATGTCTTGGTTGCGGTCTCTTACCATATATAAAGTTGATGAACCACACATAAGAACCGCTAAACCAAGCTCTCCTCTCCCCTTCCTCCTCTCTTTCTCTCACAGACAGACACATTTTTTTAGCAAATCCCACTTTTGGTTCTTGGGAGCCCTGGTTCTGTTCTCTCTTAGGAACCATGGATCATGCCCAGGAGCCTTCATGGTAATTCTTCAACTTTTACCCCAATTTTGTTTTTCTTTCTGGGTTTGGTGTGGAATATGTGTATGTTTTGATGAATGATCTTATTATTATGTTTTCTTATCTTTTTGTTTTCTCTGTATTCCATGGGATTTCGATTATTATGCATTAATGTATTGGACAATGTAATTAAAAATTTCATGTGTTTTGTTTAGGCTCAACCAAGATTTTGACTGTCAGGTTCTTTTCTGTATTGATAGAGCTTCATTTGCAGAAAAAAAATGGAGGGTACTGTTATTGTGATGATAATTTTTTTCCCTTCGCTTGAATATGTATATTGAAACGTTTTAGCTCCTCTGCATATTATGCAATTTTGAATGTTAAAATTTTATAATAAAGACATTCTAAAATTTTACATCGGATATGACTAATCCGTTCATTGATCTTTCTTTCAACATAAATAAGATTTATTTAATTCATTATAAGTAATATTTTATGATTTTTAAATTTTTTGAGTATCAAATAAAAAACCAGGAGTGTATTCATATTTAAAAAATTTTTTAAACCTATTTTTTAATATACATTAGATGGATCAATGAAATTGAGAAAAAAAAAAAAAAAATCTTCTCTTGAATATCTTACCGAATGTTTTGGTATTCTGAATTCTGCCTAGTTTTGCTTTACTCCAGAAACCGAAATATCCCATTTCTTAGATGGCTGTCCTAAAATTTTACATGATCTTCTCTCACCATACAAGAATACGTAAGTCTGAGCATTTCATGTATTGAATTACTTCCTTTTCAATTTGTCTCATATGCAAGTTTTTTCCTAAAAATTTAGTGCATTCTTTTGAGCATTCCTTCTGTGAATTTCATTATGTGTTTCTTTAGCCATTTGTCCTTGTCTGTCTCATGAGATTTCCGTTGTTCACACTCTAATAATATGAATCTCTTGGTACTTATGTAACTAGCAACGGGAACACCTGCAGCGATGATGAACAAAATTCAGAAGGGGAACTTTTTCATGTTGGACAGAAGTTTTTATTCTCTGTTTCCTCCATATCTATATCGCCTGAAGGTAACTAATTAACTCTCTAGGATTGAGTATTACTCTTTTCGTATGCTCTAGTGGCTCTAAATGTATTGGTTCATGTTATCAAACAATTTCCTCCCTCCCTCTTTCTATGTTATTTCCAAATTTTTTATCACACATATGTTCAGCCGTCACTGATTTACATTTTTGTATTCTGTTCAAGAGCTACAATATTTGAATATGGATGAAAAAGTAGATGAAGATTCAACCAGAGAAGTTGAGGATGAGCCTGCACCTGAAACACTCGTTCAAGAGGTCAGCACTTCAGATTCACAGCAACTTGGGGATAGAAAACCAGAAACTCAGTGGCATGGCTTTCTTCGCAAGCTCAAAAAGGCACCGGCAATGCATTTCCATCCTAATATACCCTCCCTACCTTCAATCAAGAAGATATCAAGAAAAAAGAGTACTAGGGTTCCAACTCAGAGTATGCCAACTCTGAATCCTACTATAGATACTCAATTGTCTCATTGCTTTGAATCTTCATGGAAGAATTTCTCTCTCTCAGATCTCCAAGTGGCAACGAACAATTTTAGCCATGGTAAACAGTTCCTCATGTTCTTGTTTTACAATGTTAATCTTATTGTTTCCCAGTGATAACCAATTAGATCACCGCCGAATGTACTTTGGAGGACACAAATTGTGAATATCCATGCTAGTGCATCTTATAACATTTGAATAAATTTCAACTTATCTTGCGAGATTAGGTTCCTGTACCACATGTTACCTTCAAAAACTGTGTATAGGACTTGATTTTTGAATTTTAAACTGCTATCATTTTTCAAGATAATTTGATTGGAGAGGGAGGTTACTCTGAAGTTTATAGAGGACATCTGGAAGATGGGCAACTAGTGGCTATTAAAAGGCTTAACAGAGGAACCCCTGAAGAGATGACAGCAGACTACTTGTCCGAGCTTGGAATGTTAGTACATGTTAACCATCCAAACATTGCTCATGTGATTGGTTATGGGGTTGAAGGAGGGATGCATCTTGTCCTTCCTTTGTCTCCTCATGGGAGCCTGGCATCCCTGCTTAATGGTCTGCCCATGATCTCTTCTTTGTCAACGATTTCTAACTTCTCTTCCTTACCTTGTCTCCCCTTTCATTTCAAGAAAATATGAAGTCCAACTTGCTCTTCCTTTCCTTTAATGTTATAGGTGACAGGGAGAAATTAACTTGGTCCTTTAGATATAATATATCTCTTGGGACAGCATCTGGCCTTGCATATCTTCATGAAGGATGCCAAAGGAGAATAATTCATAGAGATATCAAAGCTGCCAATGTATTGCTTACAGAATATTTTCAGCCGCAGGTATCAATATATAGAAAGAGAATAATATTACAATACTAATCACTGTTTGAAATCTTTCATTGATTTCTTTAGGAATGAACACCATTATCATTTAGTTTTGCTTTTCTTTTGAAAATATGAGCAACTGTGCCTTCTAGAAATACACCAGACACAATTTTATTTACTCCTTGAAGTAATGTCCTGCACCATTAATGCTCAATCTCTAGTTTTATGTAGATTTCAGATTTTGGGCTTGCAAAGTGGCTCCCGGATCAGTGGACTCACTTGACAGTGACACAGTTTGAAGGCACATTTGGGTGTGTAAGAGATGAATTTCTAATAAGTATGGCATGTATTTAACTTTCGATGCTATAGCTACTGAAGCCTTAAAAAGTATTTTCTTGTCATGACAGCTACCTTCCACCTGAGTTTTTCATGCATGGGATTGTGGATGAGAAAACTGATGTCTATGCTTTTGGGGTGTTGTTATTAGAGCTTATTACTGGTCGCCCAGCCATAGATAAAGGCAATAGAAGTTTGGTGATGTGGGTATGTTTGCAACTGTTGTATGCCTCTAAGTTATGATGTTTTTTTTATGATTTAGCATTTAAAACTTTCAAAGGGAGAAACGAATGGTTTGTTTATCAAAGTAATATGACATTCTGATCAAAGCTTAAAAAAACCTTCTTACAGGCAAAACCTTTCCTCTTAGCCAAAAACCTCGCCGAGCTGGTTGATCAGTCTCTTGGTGGTGTTTTCGATGTGGAACAGATGAATCGCATGATCATGGTCTCTTCTTTATGCATACAACAGTCCCCAGCAGAACGTCCTACAATGAGTCAGGCTAGTTTTTATTCTGATTGTTCTATGCTACAGAAGGCATTATTCTTCAGTAAAGAATATTTAAATCAACTCAAGATGCTCCTATTAAAATGTTAGTTCAGATGGAACCATGAACTAAAAGAGTTTAAAATCTTGAACAAAGTCATTGGCATTCTCCCTTTGCTTGCTCTGCTGTTTGGAAAAGATTTTTTTGCCACATTAATGATGACAGAGATTCATTAGTTTGTGAGAAATTAGATAGGATTCTCTGATCTTGAATACAATGCAGGTTTTGCGGATGCTAAAGGGCAGCGAAGGCATCATGCATAGCAAGAAGAAGATCCAAAAAAGACCTGCCCTTAGGAGAACTCATCCTATAGAGCTGTATGATATAGAAGAATCACCAAACTGTGGAAGTGAATCAGCCCACCAAAATGAGGTAATGGTGGAGCAATGATGAGGGAAGCAGGATTTGCATTCATCAGTAGCCTGATGGATCAGTTTGGAAGACAACAAAGATCTTTAGGGAAAGCAGGAAAAAGCTTGAATTTGTTTTTAATTGCCTTAAATGTATATAGAGATGTAAACCTGTCGTATTGGAAGGAGAAGAGATCAGAGGACCCTTTAGGGTGTAACTAGATCCGTAGAATCCACATTTTCTGCCCAATGCCGTTTGTTAGACAAAAATAGTTTATTCACATGCATTCAGAAACTTCTTTGTCACGGTAAAACACTAAAATCATGATGTAATTTATTTTAAGAATTTTTTTTTCTTTTCTGGTGAACACTGCCTACTTGTATAAAATTCATTATTAAGGAAATATAATTCTGCTTGCTATATCATTTTTTTTTTCTCTGCAGTGGGGAAGGGTTGGGGCTGTGTTTGGAGAATACTTGCATAATAATGTTTGCTGCATCAAACATTTTCCTTGCAGTAAGTCTTTTTAAAAATATATATATTTGGTTCGAAATCCATACGAAAGTTTATTTATGGTTTTTCAATTGCTTATGATGATCGATAGAAGAATAATTTGCAATTAAAATTAGAATGTTATATGAAATATTCTAGATGTCAAATTTGCAGGTTTGATATAGAGAAAGGTAAGTGATGGAATTCAATTTGAACTTCGGGTCAACCCCAATATTATAGTGCCTATAAGAACAATCGAAAAGATGAATGTTCATCGAAATGGGTTATCGCTCTAAGGATAACTTTAATGATAAAGTCAGTTATTAATTCTAGTAGTACTTTATTTTAGTTGATTTAAATCTCGTACAATCAGGCCTTGGTTATTTTGCATATCATGCCAATCTTTTTCTTGATTTCATGGAGTTTCTTGTTAGAAAGTGATATGTTCATAGACGTTTCTGTAGGAAGTCGAAACTCTCTAATGAGCTTGGTCTTTTAGTGAGATTGGCAACCTGTCGATCGTTGATAATAGGTCGCTATCCTGCCAAGCAGGTTGTAAGTTGTGGACTATAGGTTGTGGACATAAGTTCTCATTGACTTTTGTTTATAGATCTAGAAAGTCTTGATCCATCAACAAAAAAGGTCGGGTTCCCGATTACTAGATTCTATCATTTGTATTAGATCTTTCTGGTCAAAACCGTTTGCCAAGGACTATCCCCTTAAGGTCGGGGATGTTGAAAAGATGAAACAATGTCACTTTAGTGTAGGGAAAACCATCCTGAATCCATGAGGAAATGAGATTTGGAGTCCCAAAATTTTAAATTTTTTTTTCACAAAATGAGATCGAGAACGATATATACCTTATTTTTGAAGATCTTTGCCGAATGATACTTGATATCTTGTCCTTCAGAAATTGAATTGGACATCTTGATCTGCCAAGGTTAAGATCTTCTGATCTATTCAATAAATTAAAGTTTTGGTGAACAAAACTACAAATGAAGAAGAGGATTTATTTTAGATAGAGAGAGTGGAGAGTGGAGGCTAGGGTTTTGGAATATCTTTCTTCCATTAACCCTAAAATCTAGTTATAATGGGATATTTATAGAGATCCCAAAATAACCTAATTATGGTATTGACTATTATGGGCCAAAAACCAATTAGCCATTATTACAAAAACTGTTTATTTATTTTTAATCCAAGTCCAAGAATAATTAATCTTATGGACCTAAGTCCAATCTAATGACAGAATCATCTAGCCTTTTCTCTATCCACTCTTTCTTAACATAGCTTACTTCTAGGGCATTCCAATTGCTCAGTTAGTTCCGAATGCAATTAGGATGATTTCTGCATGATAGCTACCTGTCACCTCTACTTTTTTCCCATTTACCTTGAATTGTTTAAGAGTTTTTTCAAGATTGGGAGATCATCTGCTCCAGCCAAGTCTAGTCTTGGTTATCTCCAATTTACTCAGCAACACAAGTTAGGCAGACCCTTGCAATCTTCTGTAGGTCTATGAAAGAGGTTCTATCTCTATGCTAAGCTCCTAGAATCCCTTTGACGACCTAGGCATTACCCTGACTAGAACCTTAGCAAAAGCTTTTCCAACCAATTTCCAATGCTGGGAGGAGACCTTGTTGAGACTAGAGATTTCCTCATAGATTAGCAGAGTCCAAGACCGCTTACAATGTAGGCTGTAGTGAACTTGTCTGAGCACCTGGCTTCTTAGTCAAGGCAGGCTTAGGGAATCTAGAACTCACCAAACTCCCTAACCTTCATAGAGAAGTGTTTATCCCATCCAACGGCAGAAACATTACCTTCCAAGTGCTTTTCATTTTTATGTTTAGCTTTCATTATGGTGAAAAAACTGACTTTTCCTACTTTGTTCTTTTCCAGACAAGTGGAAGAATTTCACTATCCCTGTTGACATTTAAGAGAAGCCAGTAGCGACCTTCTCGGGCAAACTGTAACAACACTTGCAACTGTAGTCCATGCCATTGTTTTAGTCACCACAACTGCCACTACTGCTATTGCTCCAAGGCCACCCTCCCCTCAAATTCGTTCCAAGCTAGTCAAAGTGATATGTCCCGGGTCATGCGAGTGTGTGAAGATGGGGTTGTGCGGGGTGTTGCGATTCGGGTTCCACCAAGTGGCCCACAAAGTGCTTCGAGACTGGTGGGCCTGCATCTGAACTGGGTTGAAGAGGTTGGGTTGCACCTCTACTAACAGCTAAAGCTTTTGGCATGGTGGTAGCACCCCCTCCCAAGGTTTTGGTATCAGAGCCTAGGTCGTGGGTTCGAATCCCACCCAAAGCGCACTGGTTACATTTTCCACCAAAGCGCATAGGTTCCAGGACGAACCTTCCCTAACAGGGAGGGAATGATATGTCCCAGGTCATTCGTGTGTGTGAAGATGGGGTCGTGCTGGGTGTTGCGATTCGGGTTCCACCAGGTGGCCCACAAAGTGCTTCGAGACTGGTGGGCCCGCGTTTGAACTGGGTTGAAGAGGATTGGGTTGCGCCTCTGCTAACAGCTTAAGCTTTTGGCATGGTGGTAGCGCCCTCTCCCAAGGTTTGGTATCAGAGCCTAGGTCGTGGGTTCGAATCCCACCCAAAGCGCACTGGTTACATTTTCCACCAAAGCGCATAGGTTCCAGGACGAACCTTCCCTAACAGGGAGGGAATGATATGTCCCGGGTCATGCGAGTGTGTGAAGTTGGGGTCATGCGGGGTGTTGCGATTCGGGTTCCACCAGGTGGCCCACAAAGTGCTTCGAGACTGGTGGGTCCGCTTTTGAACTGGGTTGAAGAGGATTAGGTTGTTCCTCTGATAACAGCTTAAGCTTTTGGCATGGTGGTAGTGCCCTCTCCCAAAGTTTCAAAAATGATAGAGACCAAGGAGCTTTGATTGAAACAACTTGGAAATATGCTTACAAAGATAAAGTTTATTTTGCAAGACTTGAAGATTTTGAGGACAAATCTTTGAGGAGAGGGGGAATGATGATGATCCATGTCCAAAAATACCAAGTGGACCTATCACAAGATCAAGAGTTCAAAGTTAAGACAAGCATTGATGATCTTCATT
>JAWZTD010000029.1:5231494-5251433 GCA_035221335.1 Echites panduratus
CCATAGATGAAATCCTTTCTTCTTGGTGTGGTTTGTGTGTTTGTTTGATTTCTTCTCAAAAGCAAGAATCACATCAGAACACAAAATCAAATCTTCTGCCAAAAACCCAAAGTAAAACACTGCAAAAAATATTGAAACTACAAAGAAAAACTTGATTTAAATAGCAGGAAACAACCAATAAATTATTGGTGAACAAAAAACTGAGAAAGGAAGACACCCGACAACAATGACTCCGGTGAGAGCAAAACATCCGATGAACCCATGAATCTGTACCTCCTGCAGATAAATAAGAAGACGATGAAGGTACCTGAGGTAGCGAGATACTAATTTCAAAAGCCAAAGATTGAAGATCAACTATAGAATTTGGGATTTATGGGTTTTCACATGAAGGCAGATTAGGGAAGAATGTTTCAGTTTTCAAAAAATAATACCATTTTGAAGCTGAAGGTTAGTTAATAAAAACAATTATGAGTTTTTTAAAAAAATCCATATAGGTATGATGACGTGGAAAATTAGGTGACGTGGATTATACATTTCACTTTAGCCGGAGAGTGGTTACACATTCCGACGAATTCTAATCGGATAGCCTCAAAATGGTTTAAGTGTCTAATCCCGTAAAGATAAATGGTCAAATCGAAACGTTCTTAATTTGAGTGGCTAAATTGAAAAAAATAGATAACTTGAATGGTGAGATTAATAGTTGGGCCAATTTTTAATTATTATTTTTAAAATATTTTATGGGTTTACTAAATTCGAAAATAATAAATCAATCCTATTTCATCTTAACATGAATTAAAGTGCTATTGTGGTAAATTTTTACACACAAATGACCTCCGAAGCATCGTTCATACTCCTTAAATCTAAATCTATTATGGTAAAGGCGGCAATTGGAAAAAATACCAATTTCCTGAGAAAATTCCGAAAATCGTTTCATTTCATTTCTTCTTCCAGACAATATTTCTCAGCTCCATCCATGAATTTGATAAAGCTTTCTCACCTACTTCTCTTCCTCTCGATTGCATCATCAATCCTCAATGAATCTTCAAGCTCTTCGGTCATCAATCCTTCCAAAGTCAAACAAGTTTCCTGGAAACCACGGTATTCCATTTTTCAAGTGTGATGTAAATCTCAAATTAAATGTTTTTTTAATCTTTTCGTTCTTTAATTATACAGTTTTTTTTAATATTATTTTTTGTTGCAGAGCTTTTGTGTACAGAGGTTTTCTTACGGATGAAGAATGCGATCATTTGATCTCTCTGGTGCGTTGAATTTTGTATTTTGGGTAAATTGTGGTGTGCTTTAGAGCTGTGATTTGAATTTGTTTGTGATTTTTGGAGTAGGCTAGAACGGAGCTGAAGAGATCGGCAGTAGCGGATAATCTATCTGGAGACAGTAAGCTCAGCGAAGTTAGGACTAGCTCAGGAATGTTTATTCCCAAGGCAAAGGTTAGCTTTGGTATTCTGTTATTTTTTTTTTCAACTAATCTATTAATTATGTTCGAGTTAATTAAATCAAAATCTGTTCAGTTTCTGCTTTGCTGAAATAATTTTTTTTTGTTGAGTTGATGCCTTGCATTGTGACAATTAAAATGCAGCAGCAGTTTATTGAGGATTCTTGTTTATAGAGTTTATGTAGAATGTTGGTTTGGATCGCGGGATTTGGAAAGCAAAGAAGAGATTCGGGAAGAAATTGAGTAGATTTGGCTTGTTTGCAAGTTTCTTAAGGGAAGAAAGGAAAAGGGAGATGAATACCCACCTTTCCTCAAAATTCTTTCCATTTTTTGAGAGTAACAGATCGATGGTTTTCAAATGTTCTTTTCAAATATTGATCTACTTGCCCACAAAATAAATTTACTTCAAATAGACTTAGTTGTACAAAGGTTAATTATATAAAATTAACTTTTAATGATAGTGCTTTTGTCTTTCTAACTCCAATCCAACTCCAAAATGATACTATTTTTTTCATTTTGTTCATACACTCCCTAAAAATAATCGACATAAATTATTTCCTTAGAATTTTTCAGCATAGTATACAGTTGTGCTTATGTGATTAAATATAAACTGACTTCTGTAAATACCTAATTTTGGTGAGAGTTGCATACAAATGCAGCTGTTAATGGACGAAGGTTTGCTTCTTATCTGCGTTGCTTGTTCATTTCTTGGGAATTGCAACAGTTTCTTGGTCATAATACTTTCCTGGGTTGCTGCTGTCTATGTGACAGATTACAGAATCTATTTGGGTGCCCTATATTCATCTATGGCAGTCTGAGATTAAATTGGGGCTTCAACTTTCTTAAAAGGACACAGAGCTATTTTGCTTCACTTATCTTTTTGTGCTACTGCTCTCATATCAGTGAAGATTGAAGTTTAAGAACTCTTATTGAGTTTATTTAACGAAGTCTATTATTATCCATGTTGATTCAGTTCTGTTTACATTTATAACTATATATGATGGTAATCATGCTTCATCCTAGACCGCCTATTCTACAGTTTGTGAAACGTTTTCATGTATTCTTTTTATTTGTTTTCAAACTCTGAGTTGTTAAATTTTATCTGTAGGAGCATGTAAAATTTCCTTCTCTGACTCACCATGTCCTGTCTCTCTTCCCCTTTGATGCTACAGGATCCTATTGTCTCTGGGATAGAGGAGAAAATTTCTACCTGGACTTTCCTACCTAAGGGTAACATAATTTTAAGAATAATTCTTATTCTTGATTTCATGTCCTTTAATTTGTTTGACAAATATGATTCTCTCTGGAAATGAATTTATTCATGACCACATTTCAAATTTACTTATCAACATGTGAGTAATATAAACTTTCAGAATCTTTTGTTTGATTTGGAGAAATTTACTTGCTTTAGTATGGAAATGATGCTAACCTACTCAAAGAAACTACCCTAAACAAGGTGTTACTTTCAGAATCTGTAAAATATTCTTTTTCCAAATCTCATGCAGATAACTGACCAACTATTTCTTCTTGAAAATTTGTTCTTTTAGTAATGTATTTCTCTAGTTAAACTCAATTCTCGCATTATCCTTTCCATTGATTGACATTATCCTGCTTTATGATCTTGCTCCTATCCTAGGAATTATGAGTTAGAATAAATTGTTTGAAACAAGAGGTGGGCAGAAGTTACGGAACTATAAATCCAAGTATTGCTTTTTCACACATCTTGTAAAAGAATACTGATTCCAAACATTTTATTTCAGAGAATGGTGAAGATATACAGGTACTTAGATATGAGCATGGACAGAAATATGATCCACACTATGACTACTTTGCGGACAAGGTAAATATTGCTCGTGGAGGACACCGCATAGCTACTGTACTCATGTATCTCTCAGATGTCGAAAAAGGTGGAGAAACTGTTTTCCCTAATGCAGAGGTTAGTTCACTGATTATGCCCTTTTAGTTATAAAGTCTGTTACATTGTGTTAAATGTAAATCTTTAAGAATCATGGTGACAACTAAATTTCGTTGACATATCACCCTTGCATGTTGGCATGGTTCCTTATACGAAGGTTCCTGTTTTAACCAGTGCAGTAAGCAGACTATCTTGTTTCTGAATTAACTACTTTTGAGTTTTGGAGAAGAATGGGCAATTGAAATCATCATCTAAATTCTACTGTAGTAGGTGGGATAATCTTAAATCTTGAATTGTTAAGTGAATATAATCTTTTTTTTTTTTTTGCTTCTTTTTTTTATGCAAGTGGGTTTGTTAAGATCTTTTGTTAAGGTAACTATTGACAAAAAGTATTTTGCCCGTACCACAACTTTAAGTAACTCTGTGAATTCGTATTGTTGCTTGTGCTTCTGTTCTTATTTCACTTTATTTAATTCGGTTCAATTGTAGGTTTAGTATACTTGTTTTTCTACCATGTACAAGCCAAAGATTTAACATTGTCCAAAGATTATTGTTATTATTATTATTATTTTTGAACTGCTTAAAGGAAACATCTCGTCGGAGATCTCTTGTAGCTGATGAAGATCTGTCAGATTGTGCAAAGAAAGGTGTTGCAGGTATGTTCCTAGAATTTATAGTCTCTTGATTCTTGCTATTCTTTGCGTGGACACCTAACTTTTTTATGGTTTGTTCGCTCACAATGAAAAATACAGTGAAACCACGGAAAGGAGATGCGCTACTATTCTTTAGCCTCCATCCGAATGCTATTCCAGATCCTGAGAGTCTTCATGGTGGGTGCCCAGTGATTCAAGGTGAGAAATGGTCAGCAACGAAGTGGATTCATGTAGATAACTTTGATAAGTTGGTGGGATCCACTGATAATTGCACAAATGCAAATGAAAATTGTGAAAGATGGGCTGCCCTTGGAGAATGCACCAAAAACCCTGAGTATATGGTTGGAACTCGTGAAATTCCAGGGTTCTGTAGGAAGAGTTGCAAAGCTTGCTAGTATGCCAATTTGATGCTACAATTCAATATCATGGAGTTTAACTTGTGTGTTTATGAGCCATAGTACAATTTATCCCAGCATTTTTCTCCATACTGTATGCAATTTTTATGTTAATCACATTCACAGAGTTAATGTTTGTAGCAGCTTCAGTTACGTTTAAAAAATTTCTATAAAAATGAAATTACTGATGCTTGTATTTTAGTTCACTCACTCTATACGACTTGGATGAGATGGGATTTGGTAATATGGAAATATGAAAGAATACTCCTTTCCCATCTATTGTTTGTGTTTATTTCTGCCAAGGGACATGGAATTTTGTATCAGTTTCTTGTTTCTTTTTGGTTATGTTCTAAGGCCATTACTCCAACGTTTCTACACATTATGATTTCCGGTTTGTCCAAGACTTCAGTTTCATGATGCAAATCCATACTGCTCAATGATTGCATAATGAAAACTGAATAGCAAGTGTGATGTGATTCTTCCCAAAACCCTTTTTGGCGAGCAAGATCGAATTAGATCGAAGGATATTATTTCACTTAGGTTTCGTTTAGAATAGTTAGAATGACCTATGAGATGCGATTCTCGTCAACCATCCTCTTGATTTTGAAGATTATTCAATACTATAATCTAAGTAATTAAAAGTCTTAGCGTAATTTTACAAGAATCCAAGAAGAGTCGTTGAAAAAATCTCACCTTCAAGAAAAAGTCTTAGAATCTGGCACTCAAAGTTTCTCAAATTGATTTCATGGTGTAAAAGTTATGTTTTGGATACAAGAATAATGACTTTTACAAGCCAAAAACCTAACTAAGAAAGCTAGAATAATATTTATACAAAAGGGCCTAAACTATATAGATGATACAAGTGAAGCATGGAAGAACAAACAAAGAAAAATTATTTCAGGAATTGGAGAACCATCCGGCGCCAGTTCAGTGGTGCTTGGGGCCGGATCAAGAAGGCTAGAGTTGGACTTGGAGCTAGCTGGTGCACCGGATGCTTACTAGAGAAACAGTGGCAGCATTTGCAGTGTTGTCCAGCATCGGATGAAGCTTAATAGGAACCAGACAGCTGGTGTTTTTTCACCATCTCTTCTCCAAATTTGTTCAGCATTCATGCCTTTTCTTGCAGCTCTTCAATCAAAGTTTTCATGGCATGAAATAAGGCTACTTTAAGCTTCCAAAAGTGTGGCATTACCCTAGTTTGAAGTACATCATCTTCTTTAAGTTTTTAGGGTTTTCTTGGATGACTTCAAGCTCAAGTTAGTTGTATTTTCTATTGTCTTCATTCCTTCTTGAACTTGAATATTGGACTTTGCATACCTTTATCTTCCATGATAGTTGTCTTTGAAATGAACTTTCTTTGATGGCATGAATGATCTATAATCAACCTTGAGTAGCTTCTAGGATTTCATCATTCCCCATCACTTCACTTAAAAGGATTCGTCCTCGAATCTCATTACCTACATTTGAGTGGTTTCCAGGTTCTCATCATTCCCCGTCACTTCAAAATGATTCGCCCTCGAATCTTTGATTCCTACAAGGAGAAAAGAACGATCACTAGCATTGATTGAAACATCAAAAGATTCTTACTTCATAACCCAATGCTGTCAAAGGTTTGTCAAGTATGTTAATCCATGGAAGCCATCACACAAAAGGAGTGTTACCATTCCTTTCTCCAAAGGTGGTAACCGGTCTTTCTTGGCCAAGTATTCTTTCTTATCACAATAAAGTAATTAGATGAAACAACATAGATAAGAAATACTTTTCGCTTTAAGCATTGAGGAAACAAATTAGACTATGCAAAGCACAAGTCAAAATCCTAAACATTAATGTCCTTATAAAAGTAATAAGCAAAGGCACTTAAGGACACAAAATGACATCATTTAAACAACAAGGTATAAATTTGAAAAGTTGATGTCCGCAAAAGTAGTAAGCAAAAAGCACTTCAAAAAGTGAACTAATACTTGTCAAGCATCAAGAAACACTTTCTTTCCAAAACAAGCACATGCATTCCATCAAATTTATCAAGCATACATATAAGATGAACAAAAGATGATACTCACACATGCTAGAATTTATATGATTGTCAAGCTGGTTAATATTGTACTTATTGCAAGTTTGAAAACGTTCCAAGAATCTCAACTACTCTCCATATTTGGCATGAAACAAAATTCATAACATCGTGTTATCATTCCACTCCACATGCCAAATATAGATCAAACTCAATAAATTCATTTCAATTTGTTCTACATTAAATTCATCAAGATCATCAAAGAACAAAATTTCATTATAGAACATCTTCTTAGAAGATTGCAACAAATATCCCCTAAGAACCATAGCCTTCTTTTTCATATGCAACCCTAAAAATGCCCTTTAAACAAGAAATACAAGATCGTGGGATTAAAATCATGATTCACTAAATTCAATAATCCAATGAACTCATCATGAACACATAAAGCATCCATTCTAGGCATACATCCATGAAAGCCATAGACTTTGAATTTAAGAATCACAAGAAGAACTTCAAACCAAGCATTCATGTTGCCACCAAATTCATGAAGTTTCAAAACTTTCCTAGAATTCAAGATCACAACATGACAAGTCTTTTCACAACTCTCATTCAAGCAATGATTTGTAAAAGATATAGAGTCATTTTCCATGTTCTTCACAAAGAAGTGTTCTCCAAGCAAGGTATCTAAGGACATAGAATTGTCTATCATTATGCACATAAGACCACATAAATCCATAACACTCAATGGTCTAGAACAAATTTGGATATCAAATCTAAGCAAATAATCATGCAATTCGTGAACTTCAAGTTGCCCAGCAAGCTTCATCAATGGATATTTAAACAAAGCACTCATTTGGCTATCGAATTAATGAAGTTTAAAACTTCCTTAAAGTTCATCTCCCCAACATGATATGCAATCTTCAACAAATGTTTATTTTCAAGAGGTATGTACCTCCTTCTCAAATGAAAATTCATAAAGTACAATTCAAACAAGATAGACTTATAATCAACAATGAGTTTGCACTTTAGACAACAAAGATGTACATGTCTTTCAAGAGTCATCACCTCAAAGATCCACAAGACTATATCATCTAAGACACACTTAGAATCTCCACTCATGTATATCACAATGACAATCTTCCCTAGGTAAATGAAACAATTTGACGCATAGGAAGATATCATCTCACTCTTACCATGGATTTCTATGGGCAACAAGTCATATATGGAATTCTGAGGCCTTATCAAATCATTTCAGTTGCACAAATAGTCATCATGCTCATAGAATTCAATATCAACTTTATTTGAAACTTGAAGCATGAAACCATGACAATTCAATTTGTCATCAAAGATCCAAAGCACTCAATGGTCCAATACAAACTTTTATATTCTACTCAAGGATGTTTCACAGAAGAAATCCAAGTAATTCCACACAAGAGATGCTATCTCCTAGCACTTCCTAGGATTTTTAATGGTAGACAAGTCACATATGAAATTCCTAGGCGTACTCATGACATTCTTTCAAAGCAAAGATTCAATATGCTCATAGAAATTAACATACTTAATTTGCCTTTCAACATTAGGCACAAAATCACAAGCATGTTCCTTCGAAAATGATGTGCTAGCAAGCTCAAGATGTGGCATTTCATGTAAAGACATTTAAAAATACCCATCCTTGTCCCACTAGTTAAGAAATCATTATGCTTTAAAGAATCGAGAGCATCTTGCCCACAAACTTCACAAGCATGTACAATCTCATATTTGTTCACATAAGATTCGTTTATAAACATAAAGTTCATGAAAGGTGTAACTGATGTGATTCCTTAGACTTGAAGTTTTTCATGTCAATGGCTTAATTCCTTTGGATTTTATCACAAGATAAGTTCCCAAGATTTTCATCAAAAAGTTCAAGTTCAGTGATTAGATAGACCTAGGATTTGGATTACCCTAACCAATCTAATTGAATTTAAAAACAATTCAACACCCTAAACCAAAGTGGAGAAAGTCTCAAAGTAGTTTCTCAATGACCCTAACTTGTTCATGAGGAAACCCTAAGTTTGTCATGAGAGTGTGTGAACATGGGGTCGTGTGGGGTGTTGCTATTCGGGTTCCATCAGGTGGCCCACAATACCAAACCTTGGGAGAGGGCGCTACCACCATACCAAAAGCTTAAGCTGTTAGCAGAGGCGCAACCCAATCCTCTTCAACCCAGTTCAGACTCGGGCCCACCAGTCTCGAATCACTTTATGGGCCACCTGATGGAACCCGAATAGCAACACCCCGCACGACCCCATCTTCACACACTCGCATGACCTTTGACATATCATTCCCTCCTTGTTAGGGAAGGTTCGTCCTCGAACCTATGCGCTTTGGTGGGAAATGTAACTAGTGCGGTTTGGGTGGGATTCGAAACCTCGACCTAGGCTTTGATACCAAACCTTGGGAGCAGGGCGCTACCACCATGCCAAAAGCTTAAGCTGTTAGCAGAGGCGCAACCCAATCCTCTTCAACCTAGTTCAGACTCGGGCCCACCAGTCTCGAAGCACTTTGTGGGCCACCTGATGGAACCCGAATAGTAACACCAGCACGACCCCATCTTTACACTCGCATGACCCGCGACATATCATAGGGTGTTAAAGACATAAAACATCCTTAAAATTATGCAAAAAAACACTTAAACTAAGTAAAATAGAAGCTGGCTACTGCTGGAAATGTTGCTGTCTGGCGCCAAGCAAGGTTGATCCCATGTCGGTTGCTTTATCTTCTCATTATGTCCGGTGCCAAGTAAAGAACTGAACCATGAGCAAGGTAGCTTCTTTTTTAGACTTAGAAATGTCTACATTTTGGCCACCAATCGATCAGGCAATAGCTGGTCACCTTCCTCCCTTTTTTCTTCATCATTTTGACTACATTTCATCACTTTTTCATGTCGTTTTGTTCCCTTATCATTTAGGTTGTATTCTTGGCATGAAAAATAGAATTTGAACCCTTCCATTGATGGTACATTCCAAACTTTGATATCTCTTTGTTCTCGTCAAATTTCTTCTCATTGAAGTTATGGTCTTCTTGCAAGTTCTTCTCCAAATGTTTGTCAAGACTTTGTTCTCCAAAACCACCACTTGAGATCATGATAGAATTGTTCTCTAAGCTTGCCAATATGGTTAGGACATTCCATATCTTGGATTCTTCTTGGTTTCTACAAAGTTTATCTTCATTAAAAATAGCATCAAAGTCAAATTCCTCTTCTCTCCTTTGCATGAAGTTGATGAAAGCCTTTCTTATCTTTGAAGCTCTACTCCTTGTTATGGGGCCTTAAGGCATTAAAGGAACCTTGTCTCCATTAGTAAAAATGCTCAAAAGAGTACAAGTCATGCTTTCTAAAGTCAAGAAATCATTATGCTTAAGAAATTCAACCATAGCATTTTTCTTGTGAACATGATAAGCATAACCACACTCAAATTTGGACAAAGAAAACAAGTTTTCATTTTCAAATTTCAGAAAATTTTCACCAATAGTAGATATGAGAGTGTACCATTGTAGCATTGGACTTACTCTCACGTCATCCTTGCTAAATTTCTAAGTGAGTGATCATTCAAATTCCTGAAATTTAGATAATGAAACAATAGGAGAAGATTGGTTAAATCTAAGAGTAGAAATGAAGAACTCTCTTTCTCCTCTCTCCTATTTATTTCCCTTCTTGCTATTATTTTCTTTGTTCTCTCAAGCTCATTTTTACTTTGAGGCTCTTTTTCTTTCTCATTTTCATTTTTCCTCTCATGGTCTTTTTCATTTAAGCTCTGAAAATTTTGTCTCCCAAGATCTCTTGTCATTAAGCTCACTTCTTCTTCTCTCTTATCTTTTTCTTCCTTTGTTTGTTCTTGCTTTTTCTTCATGTATCACTTGTAAAATTTCAACTTTATCTTCATCAAGTTGCACACGTCTACGTGCTCCTTTCTCTTCTTCTTGAGGCTCTTCCCTCTTTGCATAAAATTCTTCCATCATTTTCTTTATCATCATCCATTGATCTTCATGGGCTCCTTGTGGTTTCTAGGATTTCAAGTTTACTCTCTTCCCATCTTTCTTGAAGGTGTACTTGTTAACACGTGGACAAGAGTAAACTTGAAATCCTAGAAAGGCCATCATATATACTCAAAAGGCTGTCGTATATAGTATATATGACGAATTTTGAGTATATACAGGCCGTCGCAAATGGAGGCGTGGCAAAAAAATTCGACCAAAAAAAAACCGTTGTATAAACTTTATACGACGGCAAATACGACAGTCAATCCATAGCATTGTAAAAAAAAACTTTATATCCGACACCCATGCAAAAGAACTTTTTGTGACAAAGCGGTCATATAAGTTGTAGTATAAAATTTATTTTTTATTACGGTTAAGGCTGTCATATATAGTATTCACTGTCATATATAGTCAAATTATATATGACGACCCATATGTCGTCGAATATACTCTACTTATATACGATGGTTGTGTAGCCTCCATATAAAATTGTACTTATATACAACGATGACCCTTTGGCATTATATATTCAATTTTAACGTATATATAACTGCTCTATGACCGTCGTACATAAGTTAATAATTTTTTTTTAAAAAAAAACCTTAATTAAAGTTATATATTTACATTAAAATGAGTATTAGAATATAGTTACATTAAACATAACCTTAAGTCGTCGTATTTGATATATTTATATTTTTCTAATGGCTACACAAATTTATTCAAAATTAAATTAAAATGATACCAAATTAAAATGTTAATCAAAACTGGTCATAAAAAAATATACTAACAATATACATAAAAAATTATACTTATAAAAAACGCCATACAAAGACATATCTACATACCTTAATCCAAATTAAAAGTACAAGCCAAAAATATGTCAATCTACCAAAAATAACATAATGTAAGTCAAAATTCAAAATAAAAATAAAAGCATAAGAATAATCTATCAACATAAAAAATTCAAGCATAAAAATTTTTAATTGTATTTTGACATGATGTGCCAAGTAAATTGTGACTAAACATATCAACAAAAACTTTTTATATCAATGTAATTGAAACAATGTCAAATGATTGGGAAGAAAAGCCTATGCTTTCACCATTAGCATGGATCCAGCGGATTGGCTTCTCCCTTGGGTTCCATTTCTTTTCTTTAAATTGCACTACAACAAGGAAGTAAGAGGATAGATCCAGTTCCTGCAAAACATGCATGAAGAAATTTCAGAAAAAACAGATAAATTTGCCCGACTGAGGTTTTACATAAATGAAGACTAATTTATACCTTTCTACTTCCAATCAAGGTAGTTCAAGGAAATTTATCAACAAGATGCCTAGAAGATGCCATTGTCAGTGCATCACATACAACACGCACTTTTAAAATTAACTTTCTGTGGAACAGGTTCCCAAAATTAGTTTTCACTTAACAATTTCTTTTGAACTTCTGGGGTAAGGAAGCCATAACTTGGTGAACATGACATTTGAGCTCCCCGTTTTCCCATAACAATCCTAAACGACTAATTAGTGATCATTTTCTACAGACACTTATCTTCTAAATTCAAAACTAAGACTACAATATATAAATCCACCTACCAATTTAGTGATAGCAATAAATAAGTGAAGCCTGACATAGGAAAACAAGTAGGCATCACACATTAAATTGCAGCAAATGCATAAAACGAGCCAAAAGGTATAAAATGCAGGACTTCAATTTCTCCTTTAAGAATAGGGAGACTACTTTTCAGGATCAAATAAATAGCAAAGTCAAAGATTGGTAAGAGTGCTAAAATTTCAATGACGTCACTAATGCCTAATGACATTTGAAATTTAATCAAACAAGACTTAAAAGGATCCTTACTGAAAGTAGTAGAAAAACACAATTTTACTTCCCAAATCTTATACCTTCAAATTGTGTTTAGACAAAGCAAAAATACCAGTAAACGTCCATCTCTCAACTTAGCTCTTAACAATAGTCTTTTCATTTCTTCCTTCAACCATATCAGGCATCCTCCTTGTACCCATTGGGGGAGCCTTTTTAATTGGCCTATCCAGATCATCATCATAATGCAGTTTTTCAACCATGAATCCACATGCTTTTAAAACAACCAAGATAATAACACAAATATGTAACAAGAACCAAAGAAATTAAAACATTCTTGAACAATGCTATCCATGATGAAGACTGATAAAACATACTCCCTGGTGTAAACCCGCAGAGGCCATGAGCATGATCTTAGACCCATTAGAAATTTCTGTTGACTTCAAGGTCATCTCCTCCACCAAAAGTTTTAATATTGAATACACAAAAAATGAAATAGTTGAAGACTTCCAATAGTCCATTGAAAAGTAAAATATTGAAAGGTAGAAATTATTCAAATAGATCATCTAACTACATAAAAGTTAACTCTTTAAAGATATATATTGAAATGAAAGATCCACCAAATACTAACACCTGAATTTCTATGTAATCCAGCACCGATTGAGGAATTAAGCCGTATAAAGGGAAAGCCAAACTTGAATATTCGTACATCTCATAAAGTATAGTTAGATTAAAAAAATAAAAAATAAAAAGAATAAGAATAAAAACACATAGACCAGAGAGAGAGAGACGACAACAGAGACAAAGAAAACATAGTCCCAACTTCATTGAACCAAAAAAAAAAAAACCTCCGTCCCCTTTCACTCTTCTAAACAAACTCATCATTCTTGTCAACATAAGCTAACAATTAAAAATGCATTTTAAGGAAATTCATCTAATAATCAAAACCCAAATTAAACTTGAAGTGGAAATTGCAGATACATATAATAGGCAGATAAATAAACAAGCAAGTTAGGATATCAATAAACCTAGAAGTTTGAGCTCTTGGAGGAATTCACCCCTCACACATCTAATTGTTTCATGCTCCTTCCAATTGCAAAACCCATATGTCAGATGGTAGTATATACTATGTTCCCAACTCTACATATCCAAACATTCATCATTAAATCTGTGGATTAAATTCATGGCACAAACCCCACATGAGAGAATGTTATCAATCTAGTGCAGCCATGACTCGAAATGCTTCCATTTGAGAAACTGGAAGGCGATCTTAAGAGAAGAGAAAAAAAAGCAACAAAAGAAAACAAATGGAAAAATTTTAACCTTCTTCAAAAGTCGAACTGCTAAACATCATCAAAATCATCTCCGACCACCAAATCCATCCCCAAACTGTCACAAGTGCTGGCAAAGATTAAAATTAAATTGTAACTTCCCAGCACTGTAGCAGAGCTCCCAAACCTTAAGTATCTCTATTTGACGAGGAACAACTTCTCCGGCGAGATTCTGCACTTTCCCCAAGTTGGAGGTTCATGGGTTAGTGGAGAACTTGCTTGATGGAATGATTTCAGCATTTTTAAGCAACATTTCGACTTTGAAGCAGCTCAACTTGTCTTATAACCCGTTCTTGCATAGTAGGATTCCACCGACTCTGTGGAATCTGACTAATTTGGAGATCCTTTAGCTCACTGACTGTAATTTGATTGGTAGAATCCTTAAATCTCTGAGTTGACTTCGTCTAATGGATGAGAAAATTTAACTTTTATGAGTCTTCATGTCTGCAGTTGTCTGAAAAGAGAGACGGGGAAATTGGGGAAATTAGGGTGAGAAGAGAAAAGATAGAAGAGAAGAGAGAGGCGTCTGAGAAAAGAGGACAAACAAAAAGAAAGAAATAAGTTAGAGTTATCTTAAAATGGGAGAGGGAAAATGAAAATAAAAAGGGGGAAATAAAAGCAATAAAATGAAAAGCTAGAATGGGAAAAGAAAAAGTGGGGAAAGTAGGGATTTGGGGAAAAGTGAGAAGAGTGGGAAAAGAAAAAATAGGGAAAGTAAGGATTTGGGGAAAAATGAGAAGAGTGGGAAAAAAGAAAATGTAGGGAAAGTAGGGATTTGGTGAAAAGTAAGAAGAGTGCGGAAAAGAAAAATAGAAAATGTAGGAAATTGGAGAAAAGTGAGGAGTACTAAAAATAAGAAAATAATTAGATATGTTTAAAATTCTTAGATATTTTTTCCTTCTGAATAGTTAAAATAATAGTCTTTGATCTATTGAAAAATATATACTCTTGTAATTAATATAGTTAATTATGAGAATGTCAATATAAAAGGACTACTATAACATTCAATTCTCAATAAAAGGACAACTAAAAAACGTATATGTATACATACCCTTATACTAAGTATATACTTATATAAAATCTATCTATTTACTTATATATTTATATATAATACAAGGATAAAATTAAAATATCATATGTATTTAACATGTGTTAGATGTACTTAATAAACAAACTTTACATATAAATAATTATGATGTAGTTACTATGTGTTAGATATACTTCATAATTAGCTAGGATGTTCTTATAGAAATCACTCAAAGCTATTTTACCCTTAGCAAGGATTGAAAGTGAAAAAAACAATTTACCCTTGAGGAATAAATAACAAAATAACATACTAAATCATAACAATTTTGTTATATTTTAAATGAAAAAGATGTATTAATATAATACAAAAATAACTAAATATATGAAAATATAAAGAGAAATTAAATGTTCAAAAATGGTTAATTATACACTTTGGTGAAATTTTATTTGAAGAGATTAACATTGACATTGATTAAATTCTAAATTTGCATTTTAATCCCGAAGGTTACTTTGAGTATAAATAGAAAGGAAAAAGATTCAAATCTTACAATTAAGATTAGTTCGTTCGATTTAGATAGTAAACTTAAATATCAAAATATACGAAAATACTTTAAATTGTTTCAAGAGTTTAAGTTCAAATAGAATGGAAAATGTTCAAATTAATCTTAAACTATTTTAAATATTTTTTTCTTTTTTGAAAAAAAAAATAATTTTTTTAAAAATTTTTTTTGGGGGCTGGGGTTTGAACCCCCGAACCCTAGAGAATTGGAAAAAAAATTTTAAGGCCCAACCATCTTACAATCTCATTAATTTATTCATATTCTTATGAATATAAGTTTTCATTTTATATAACTTTACATATTACATCTTCTTTATTTTAAAATAAATATAAAAAATAAAAGCCTGATCGGTCTCTGAGCTTAACCCTCTACCAATCTAAAAATATTATATTATATATAAAAAGATTATACTATACTTATATGTATAGACAAAACTATTTTACCACTTCAATAAATATTAGTTGTCAAATGAAAGAAAAAGAATATTATATTAGTTATAAGAGAATTATATATATATATATATATTATGGTGGGAAAGTGAATAAAACAAAATTGGAAGTGGAGGGAAAGTGATTTAAAATAGTGTTTTTTAAAGTATTTAATAAAAAGAATCAAACAAAAAACCATGGTTTTGAAAAATTGAGAAAAAAAAAGAATATTATGTGATTTAAAATATTATATTAGATATTATAGAATATTATATATATTATAGAGGAAAAGTGAAAAAAACAAAATTGAAAGTGGAGAAAAAGTCATTTAAATTAGTTTTTGTTCTCTCTTTTTTTTTTAGTATTTAATTAAAAAAAATTAAATTTGTCAATGTTGGGTTTGGATCCCTTATCAAGGGGATTTCCAACATTTTAACCATTGTGCCAACTTAAATTTTGTTAATATATAACCTATTCTTATAAATATATTCAAATTTATAAGAAAACACAGATATACTGTGACCAAAGGATCGTTGTATATAATTAAACACATATACGGCGACCCTGGGGCCGTCGTATAAAGCAAAATAATAGTCAAAATATGCTAAAGGAAGGTATTTTGCTGCGGACCGTCATATATACCATTGATTATATACGACGGCTCCATAGACGTCCTATTAAAACCATTTTTCCCTACGGGCCGTCGCATATATTGCACAATATACGACGACCTGTAGTATAAAATCATGTGTATATATGACGGACTTAGGACCGCCGTATATACCCTCATATATGACGGCCTGTAATATATAGTCAAAAAATGGTGTCGTGGATGGCCCGGTTTCTTGTAGTGTATGGAGTTCATCATACGTAGCTTCTCTCTCCATTTGCCAAGGTTTGCCTAGCAACAAGTGAGTTGCTTGCATATAAACCACTTCACAAAGCACATCATCCTTGTAATTTCCAATGGAAAAAGGTATTCTCACTTGTTTCTCAACTTTAGCCTCTTCACCCCCATTCAACTTTGTATCTTGTAAGGATTTGGATGGCTATCACATTTAAGTCCCATTCTATCCACCACATATTGACTTATAAAGTTTACCTCACTTCCTTGATCAATCATCAAGCTATTTAGCTTACCAAAAATTATGCATCTTGTAAGAAAGAAGTCTGTCATGTAGTTTGAGAAATTCAATTTCATTGTTCTTGTCAAGTCTCTTTCCATTTGATAAATTTTCTCCATGATAGTTACCATAAGATTTTTTTTTACCTCCATATTGATTTCCTACAATGAAAATTCAACAAAGCAGTGGCAATTTGTATGTTGCTCACTTGCACTCGTGTATGTCACTCAATTAAGGCTTTTACACACTCAATCAAGCTTGCCACTCTTGCCTTTTATGTCTCAAGTCTCGTCTAAGTTCTTATAAGAATCACTTAGTCTAGGATTCACCAAAAGCAATGCAAAATCACTTAGTCTAGGATACCAAGTAATCATGCAAATCCAAGCAAATGATCAATAAGAATCCTCAATTAAGTGTCAAAGAGTTTTAAGAAGGTCACTCAACTCAAAACAAGTGATAGAACAAATAGGAATCAAAGAAATATTCGTTAAGGCAATTTATCGAACACTTAGAGGTCAAGGAATTGTGATCAAGTTCTCTTGCAATTTCAAATTGATTTCAAGGCCCTTTAATCTCAAACTTTCACAAATGATAAGAAATTGTAGCTCCACACTTTTTCAATCAAATATTTGAACAATGAGCACAAGATTTCCAAAATCAATTTTGCCACTTTTTTTTTGTCACAAATTTTCAACTTTCTTGTAGAGAGAGATGATAAGAAGAACAATCAGTCAACACATAGAACTAGCCCTTGTTTTTGGCCTTAGGCTTGGTTCCCACAACAATTGATCACAAGAAATTTAGTAGGATAGAGGTAAAACGAACAACACAAACAATATATGATCATACGATGTCAAAGAAGAAAAATATAATTGTAGAAAAAGTGATGTAAGAAGTTTTCATGAGCTAGCTTCATTCTATACAAGGTTTATTGCTGACTGTTGGAGGCAAGGCTCCATTGATGCCTCAAGGCCCCATAATAAGAAGTAGAGCTTCAAAGATAAGAAAAGCTTTCAATAACTTCGTACAAAGGAGAGAAAAGGAATTTGACTTTGAAGCTACTTGTAAGGAAGCTAAACTTTATGACGACCTTAGAATCAAAGATATGGAATGTCCTAACCATATTGGGAAGCTTAGAGAATAATTCTATCATGATTTCAAGTGGTGGTTTTGGAGAACAAGCAACCTCAATGAGAAGAAACTTTATGAGAACAAAGAAAGATCAAAGTGCGAGAATAAACCTTCAATGGAAGGGTTGGAAAGCTCTATTTTATGTCAAGATTGCATCCCATTTAGGTAGGAATTACTTTTCTGATAGAATCCTTAGAATTGAGCCATTGATATGAGAAACTACAATTCCAAGGAATCACATCACTAACTTTAGCTCCATAGTTTCCCCTCTTACGGAAGTTACAAATGTAAAGGTGAATTTTAAATGGGAAAGTGAGGAAGAAAATGCTTTTCAATTGTTGAAATCTAAGCTTGCATGTGCACCAATTTTATCCCTTCCCGACTTTTCAAAAGTTTTTTAAATTGAATGTAATGCTTCGGGTGTAGGGATACGGGCAGTTTTATGCAAGATAGGAAACCCATTGCTTACTTTACTGAGAAATTAAATGGAGCTTCATTAAATTACTGTACTTACGAAAAAGAATTGTTAGCCTTGGTTAGGTCTTAGGAGCATTGGCAACATTATCTTTGGACAAATGAGTTTGTAATCCACACTGATCTTGAGTCCTTGAAGCACTTGAAAGGACAAAGCAAGCTTAGCAAGAGACATGCAAAGTGGGTAGAGTTCATTGAAATGTTTCCATATGTCATCAAATGTAAGCAAGGTAAGGAAAATGTGGTGGCAGATGCACTTTCAAGAGGGTATACTCTAATCACGACCCTTGAAGCTAAGTTACATATATGGTTTTGAATTTATCAAGGATTTGTACAAAGATGATGATGACTACAAAGTGGTAATTTTCGCTCGTGATAATGATAAATATTTTTGGCATGATGGATTTTTGTTTAGAGAAAATAAATTGTGTTCGCCTAAATGCTCTATAAGAAAGTTGCTTCTGAATGAAAGTCATGGTGGAGGCCTGATGATGTGATTCCTTGGAATTGAAGTTTCTTCTTATCAGACATAAACACACCCAATTGAAAAATTACCCCAAGACTTCATCAAAGATTATGGTTAGTTTCATTGACCTATGTTGCCTTTCAACATCAACCAATGATTTGTGTTTGGTAAACAATTGAAACCCCAACCAAAGTGTTGAAAAACCCTCAAGAAGTTCCACAAGAACCTTAGAAGAGTTCTATAAAAAACCCACAGGAAAGATCACTGAGATCTTAGTTTTGAAGCTCTCAAAGAGAGAAAACTGTTTTTCATTTCATAAAAATCTACCATCTATTACAAAATAAGAGAGTATTTATAGCCAAATTTGAAAGAAAACCTAAGGGATTAATTTAGGGGTGTTATGACATAAAAGACCCCTTTAAAATATCAAATTTCCTAATTGAAAACTAAGCTGGCAGAAATTTATTCCTCTGCTGGATAGTCCATCTTTCAGCAATGTTTCTCCAACAACTCTTGTCCTTTTGGCTAGTTTTTTCAGCCTTCTTTGATGCTTCCTTCTTGGATTGATTCAATTTGATTTTTAACACATCAAAATGTGTTTTAACAAGCTTCTTAAACATCTTATTCAAAATTGAATTTGAAATATAAATCATTGTAAGAGTTCTTATTAACTGCTAGCTTGAATTCATCAAACAAGGCATCATGACATAGTTGGTCATCTTTGTCAAACACCTTTGTCTTCATGCCTTTCTTATACTTATTATTGAAATGTTTATCTTCATAATTGTCAATCCATATTTTGGCCTCATCACATTATGGGACATTTTAGTATTACCAAAACCTTAGACATTCTCAAAGAACACTTCTTTTGGCCTCATATGAAGAAAGATGTAATTAATGTTTGTGAAAATTGCATTGTTTGCTAAAGAACTAAGTCTACCATTAAACCATGGACATACATGCTTTTTCCCATTCCTAGTGTTCCTTGGGAAGACATTTCTAAGGATTTTGTACTTGGTTTACCTAGGTCTAGGAGAGGAAAAGATGCTTTTACCCCTCTCATTGGACGGATTCGTCCTCGAATCTTCATCATCTACATCAAAAGGAGATAGGTCACTTACATTGAAGGTTGAACTAACATTGTA
>JAWZTD010000029.1:5251533-5270897 GCA_035221335.1 Echites panduratus
TAATACTTCTTTCTGAGGATGGTGAAAAGACAATATTGGTTTCAGTTGTTGCATCCTGAATTTCTTCTTTAGTTCATTTTCCTTTTCTCCTTCCAATTCTTTTAGCAAGATGTTCTTATTAACCTAATGTTCTCTTCACCATTCTGTAACATCCAGGATTGTGAATTCTGATTCATGGACTCCCGCAATGGTGCCCTGGAAATAAGATTCTTCTGCTCAAGATGCTTCCTCTTCCAATGAGGCATTTTGGTTGGTCTTTGCAGCACCTTTATGTGACAATGAAACAACATTAGAAAGGATCTAAGACATCCTTTAGAATGGTTGGAATGAAGAAAACGTCTTTCTTCATTTTTATTATGCTGGAATGGCAATCTTCATTAGTACTGCAAGAGTTTTAGGAAGTAGACCACATGAGATGGAATAGGATGGAATCACACTTAAATAATATTTTGCCTCTTAGACTGCTTATCTTTTGAAATAGATTTAAGCAAAAAAGTAACAGGACTATGCATCCATGCAGACACCTATAAAAAGCTAAAGAAATCACCTTTATCCCCAATTAGCAAAGTTTCTTTATTAGGATGAGGTGAAATGCCAAAATACCATGTACCGTTGTCATGTTGGTATTAACTCATCTAACCTATTGCGGTAATAGAAGAAATTTGATGAAATTTTGTACCTTCCATGCTATCTCTAAGCAATTAAGCTACTCTTTTCCAGCAACATGAAGTGGACCTTTATAAGGATAGTTAAAAGAACAACCCTCTTATATAGTTCACCATTTGCATTCAGGGTCTACCATTAATTAGGATGAGAGTTTCCAAAAAGAACCTAAGAGAAAAAAGAAAGACCAGAGGACCATGAGCAAGCCAATCAAGATTTATGTAAGTAAATCTCTTCTACAGAGTGAGGTAGATGTTACAGATAGCTGATTGAGATTTTAGTAATACAAGGGATTGTGTAGAGGTAGATTAAACTAAGTAAAGAAAATTTCCTGAAGATTGATTAAACACTCGAACCAGTGATAATTTGCAATCTTACCTTTGTTTCCCAGAGCCTTGTTGACGGTACCCATGCGCTGCAAAACAGAGCTGAAGAAGTTTGAGTTGTAGAATCGTAGAATTGAGGATGATCCCTTTAGTCGCAGTGAAGTTAAAAATGTTGCGATTCTTTTTTTTTTTTTAGAGATATTTCAAATAGATTTCAAGAGATCTTGTTTAGATTTTACATCCGATCACTATCGGAAATTTGGGAGAAATTTGGAAAAAGCTTCAGGTGATGACTATGTGTGTCTGAATCATTGCTTAACGGTGCCTTCAATTCTTTTTTGTTTGATGACATGATGAAGAACACACTTATAGAAAGATCATTGGTGTACTGTACCAAATAAGTATGCTGACGTGCAGCATACGTATAAAAATTTTTCTCCTATACATGGGTATAAAAAAGGGTCATTACTCATCTTAATATTTTCTTTGGTACCGAGTGGACAGCAAGAGTAAAGCGGGAACGGAGTGTAGCTTTCTGTAGTTTTTACTTTTTACTAACACGACATAAAAAGCAGGCCAAAAAAAAAAAAAATCACCTTTTCCTCTTATTCTTTTTGCCAATTAATTTGTCACATCGTTTTCGAGCATCTATATAAACTGATTCTGCAATTTTGCTCTTCTTCAGGATCTGCCCCTTCCCACCAACAATCTTTCTTTCCTTGGCTGTCACAATTAACAAAAGCCTGACTCCGTTGAGGATCAAAGATACCGATGACAAGTATGGAACTTGTTCAGTTGCAGAGAAGTTTTGTTGAGTTTGCGGAATCTTTGTTCCGTGAGGTAAATCCCAAATTCCCATTTTGAAGCACATATTTCCTGGGCTTTTTTTTTGTGTCTAATAATTGAGGGTTATTCTAGTTTTTGTTGGTCGAATATTTGAGTGGTTTGCTTTTTGTTGTTTGTTATTTTGATTTGGGGTTAATTCAGAATTTTCTTGTTTTTTTTTAACAAAAAATATGAAAATTTTCTTTATTTTTTAGGGATTCTTAGATGGTCAGTTCAATCAGCTTCAGCAACTGCAAGATGAGAATAACCCAGAATTTGTATTCGAAGTGGTGACTCTGTTCTTTGAGGATTCTGAAAAGCTTTTCAATGAGCTCACTAAGGCTCTGTGAGAACAATATTCTATGTTCTTCTTTTATTTTCACTTTCTTGCAGCGAATATGTCTCTCTCTTGAATTCACTATTCTTCTCTCTTTCTACAGGGATCAGCAAAATGTGGACTTCAAAAAAGTTGATGCCCATGCTCATCAACTGAAGGGTAGCAGCGCCAGGTAAAAGATAAGCTATTTGGTTTTAAAAGATACCTTGACATCAAATGATAAGGAAAAGCCTGTTTTTACTGCGACAAATTACCATATTTTGATCAGTTTAAAGGGTTGCCTGTTTTTCTATTGTTCTTCTGTTTGGGTATATGAATTCACCGGTTATTTTAAAACCCATCTTTAACATATGTACAAATCCTTGCTCTTGATGAATCTTTCCACTATTTCTTGCACAGCATAGGTGCTGCTAGAGTGAAACATTGCTGCACTGCACTTCGAAATCTCTGTGACGAACAGAACATTGAAGGGTATGTCCGTGTTAAAAGCTTGATTAAAATCTTCTTCATTATTCTCATTCACGGCGTTCTTGTATTCCCTTTGTGTGTGTCTCTAGAGATGCTCATTTCTGTTTTCCATATTTTTTGAGTTGGTTCTTAAGCATTAGTATTGAAACTGTGGTGATGGGAGCTTGCAGGTGCTTAAAATGCTTGCAATTTGTAAAGCAGGAATATCTTCTGGTGAAGAACAAACTTGAGACTTTGTTCAGGGTGAGTTGCTAATATGAATGTTGCTTACTGGAAAAAAATTTTAAAGAGTCATGAACTTCTGTGCTTTGTGATTTTGTGAGCCTGTTCTGAATTGTTTCTTCTTCTGACTTGGCCTACAGTTGGAGCAGCAGATTGTGGCAGCAGGGGGAGCGATTCCTGTTCTTGAATGACAGTCATTGGGAAATATATCGAGGAGTAATAGGAAGCTGTTTGGAGTTTTAGTGCCAAATTGTCTCACAAAAAAGTTCTTTTTAGAATTATATGTTCTATATGAGTGATTTTGAGAGAAAGCTAGTAAGGTGGAGATAGATGCCATCTGCTGCTTCTTATTGTGAACTCAGTAATTAACAATGCGTATACCTTTTGTTGGTCTAATGATATGAAGGTTTGTATTGTTAAGCATATATGATTGATTTGAAGCTCCTGTTTTTTCAATCCATGGTGTTCATCCTTTGTTTAAATTATTGAGCTTACTGTATGTCCACCTTCTGTGTAGTCTTTGTGTTTGAATGCACTAACATTTTCCAAGTCAACCTCTAATGCACCCCCCTCTACCTTCTGCTTTTCAATGTTATGATCTGTGGGATAACCCATTCTGGACTTTGTTCTTGTATCATTATGTGAACCAGTCGGAAAAAAAAAACTGCTCATAGGAGCTACCTGATAGTGTTTTTTTAGACAGAGACAGGTAATTCAGAGGTGGAAAAATTGAATGGACAGTCATGGCAATCTGAAAGAAAGAACATCTTTTTTTTTACTTTCATTTCCTTTCTGTTTGCTGTATTCACACCTTTTCTTCAATGTTTGAATTGTTGGTTAATCACAATTGGTATTCCAAGAAAGCTCTCCCTTACGAAAAAGGGAAAAAAATTGTTATACCGTCAAGAAAACTCGCTAGTCCTAAAGATGTTCATCTTTTTGTTTGAGGGCTACTTCTTTGATTTGGTGGTGTACTCCATAATCTTTGCTGCTCAAAAAAGCTTCCAATTACAGCAGACTGTTTCTCCTCACCAAGTTGAACTGCAAAATGGTCATAATAGGCAGTGGAATTCACACTTTTCAGTACTCTAACAGATCTCCCTCTCTCTTCGTTAACAGTTATTTGCCCATCTTCTGATTCAACCCCATCGGCAGAGATTTTGATAGTTTTCAGTTCAAAGCTCGGATTGAGATCTGAATGATGATCACCAGCAACCAGTACAGCACCAAGAATTTCACCCAGAAATGTTTCCTGAAACAATCAAAACCATAACAGAAGGGGGTGAACAAAAGAGGTTCAGATCATCTATTTCCTTGATTCTGAACTCAATTCAGATTAATTAGTTTTACCATATGGTTGTATCTGTCATGTGTCAGTTTCAAATGATGTAACCTTGATAATAATCTGATAGCAAACAAGCTTTCAGGAGTTTTCCTTGTGAGGTAAAGCTTCTCCAAAATCTTGGGGAAACTACTCACTTTCCTCTGCATATCAAGTGGGATGAGAGTAATTTTGAACTCTGAATCAAAAACTTCCTTAGCAGCCAATGGATCAAGAAAGATATTTAGTTCTGCATATTCATTTGAAGGGATACTGAAGACATTTCCTTTTTCTGTGTTGTTATAATTGATATAGCCTCCAACTATACGTAAATCCTGCACAGGACCTCAACATATAAGTACTAAATTTCCACCAGAGAACAGAATGAAAGTGTGTTCTAAAGCTGTAGAAAGTGTTTTACCTCAATATAGCTCAGATTCTTGCCAGAAAGAATGATTCCTGCTAGAGTTGTCAAGGGACCATTGGTTAAAATGCTAAGTTTAGACCCTGAATCAAGTGATTGTATTACAGAATCCCATATCTCTAGTGCTAGAGGCTGCCGGAGTTCAGGATGCTCAGTGTCTCGAGGAGCTCCAAATTTGACAGAATTTTCTGCTGTGTACCTATTATTAAAGGAAGTTTTGCTTCTGTCAATTGTTTCCATTATTAGGAAGTTCAGAGAATCAGTAACCCTACCTCCTAGGACTTCTTGGCAAATTTCTAGCTAAACCATATAGAGTGTCTGAATCAAGAAATCCTCCACTGCCATGTGGGATGGCTTTGGTATACTTGCAGTCTCCCACAGCAGAGAAAATTGGATCAGATTGGCCCATTGCAAAGACTTCTCCAAGACCAACCGGAATGTCATCACGCCCCATCATATGCAGTAAATCATATACTATGTCTATAGTTGCTGCATTTGCCCATCCAGTTGGAGTCACAAAGATTGCCTATATATATATATAATAAATCAAGAAACATGTAATTAGCAAATTTCAAGAGTGAAACTGGGAAATTAAAAGGGGTTACAAGCAAGCTTCTTTACCTTGAGATTGACTATGTACACTGGCAATTTGAGGAGATAAAAGAGAGCTAGAAAGTCACCAGGACTCATGTCCATGTCAAACACTACATTCTTTCCAAGTTTTTTACCTTTCAAATCTGGTTTGAAAAGAACTTCTTTATAGTAAGGAAATTGTGTTGAAATATTGAACCTCCCAGAATGTTGTGGGTTGTTCAGGACCTAAGGCCATTGAATAAGATTGCTCTCAGTCAAAACATTAGCATCATTAGGCCAAAAATTTTAATTCAAAAAAGATCTTTCTGGTTTGATTTTGAGCTTACATCCAGGAAGCTTTTGAAGAATTCTCTGTCTAGGGGACTATTCTTGTCGCCGTTAGGCTTTGCTTTCACAGCAACAAGCACAGAAACAGCTTTCAGACCAGTAACCTCAGCTGTGTATCCATCCTGCAAAGAATCATTCAGACAACGTTTCAATAGCTGAAAATGAGAAATCCCAGGTTTAGTTCTCTGATGATACCTTGCATCTTCCCTTTCCATTTATAGCCTGGCAAAATGGATCCCTTAGTCCAGTCTGAACATGACCACTGTGAACTCCATTTCTTAGCAAGTTGAATCTGGGAATTTTTCTACCATCAAAGAATGCATTTGAGCCATCTGATAATCCGTATGGTTCATTTGAAGTAACAACAGTGATGTTCATGTTCTCCATCTCTGCAAACTCATTCTCCCCCAAATAGTTCTGAGGTTTGCTCATTATCGAAGTAGCTACACCAGCCATAAAGGAATCCCACATAAAATAACTCTGCGTCATCAAGAATCATAACTATTTAGCTTCCGAATTGGGGAAAGAAAATCTATAAAAAAATAAAAAATAAAAAGATAAGAAAAACTTTCAGAACATTACCGTGTAAAAATGACTATCGAACCAGGTATCACGAGCCATTCTCAAAGACTTCAAACAGTATTGTGCCTCATAAGTATTCTGATTCTTCTCAAAAACATCAAAGAACTCTTCAGTGATGGGGATAGTATTTGTGGCATCCAAGGGAACAAGAGTGATAGGAATACCAGAATGAATAACCTACAAGTACTCAAAACCAAGAGATCAGAAAACCAACAAGTACTCAAATCTATAATTAGGATTAGCCCTTCCGCTGTGATGAGTACCTGGTAAGCTGCAAAGGGATCTCCAAACATATTGAACTCTGCGTAAGGATTACTAGTATAATCAGTGAACAGATTTCCAGAGTCACCACACTGACGAGGTTGGCAAGAAGTGGCATTCTTCGGACAGCAACCCGTGGGATTCTTTGACCTCACCCCACCACCCATGATGAATATTTGCTTCACATTTTTCTTCAAATGTGGATTATTCATAAGAAAAATAGCAAAGTTCGTGTGTGTTCCAGTGATAAGGACAGCTGTTGGACCAGCTGAAATCTTGTGTATCATTACTTGCTGAGCCGTTGGCTGTCCCAGAGGGGAATATTTTCTCTTTCCCTGAATACATACAGAATCAAAGAAAATATAAGCAAGCAGCTGGAAAGAAACTGGAACTTATCCACAGAAACTCTAGTTTTAAGCAATAATACCTGAGGAAGAAAGCCTTTTCTTACACCATAGTTTGTGTTAACATCTAACCTTCCACCAAAACGGCCTAATGGTATAGCCTGCCTATATCTGCAGTATCCAGCAGTTCCATTCCCCTAATGAAGAAAAACGACTAATAGATCATTTAACAGAAATTGATCAATCCAATCCAACCTTGTTAATTAATTTTACCTGTTCAATTAGAGGGAGATATCCTCCAACATTAGGTTGCATGGTACTATCTTGAAGAATTCCACCTTCACCACCAACACCAACAGAAATATCATCCCTTCCCATCATGAAAAGAATGTCATAGACTTGATTCACAGAATGTCCTGCATCTGTCCATGCATTTGTGTTTATGGTTATTGCCTGCATTTGAATGATCAATATCAAGAATTTTAAAGTACATATAAAAAGAAGATCTATGAATGATCTATTTCCTTTCCTACCACCAATCATTACCAAATTCATTAGGAATTCTCCTATATAACATTAAAGATTGATCACTTTCAAACCTTAATGATGATGTATTTGAACTTTATACATGATTTAATGATGGTTCCTACTTAACCCTTTTTGTTCCTACATTGAGCAAAGCCAAGCCAGCATGTGAAGCTATTGGCATTTTCACCAATTTATCAATCCTTTATGCAATTTTCTTACTTTTTATAATGCCATTTTAGTACTCAAGCAACATGCTAATATCCTTTTCCAAACAAATCTAATAATTTTTTTAACTCAAAAAGAGCTCTGACAACTCAAGCATTTTCTCGATTGAGAGTTCACCAAATTTAGCAAAAAGAAACATAAATAATACAGAAAACAGAGGTGAAAAAGTAGATTCTGAATCTAAATCTAATACTAATGAAGCCTGACCATTTCTAAATCTAAACCAACCTCTGAATTTCAGATGATAAAAAAAGAAAAAAAGGGTTAATTACCTGCAAATCAAATTCTGATCTGTTTAGCTTCAAGAGGTAGAAAAGAGCAAAGAAATCATCTGTATCAACGTCTGTGTCTAAAAGAATCCGATGAGGCTGAGGAAGATCCTCAGGTACACCAATGACCATCATCAGTACTACTGCTAAAACTACAGAAAAAAATCTCAGACACAACATTATTTCTCTAACCAAGAATTATTAGCTAATCAAATCCCCTTCTTTGTTGAAATTGGATAAGGATATATGTCTAAATGCTACTAGCAACTCTTCTTTCTTTCATCATCCAAGTCCATGACTGAAAACATCATCCACAAAGCCAAAGAAGGAAAAAATCAGAGTCGGAATGTCTAAAAAGTAGCTGTGATGATGTAAAAGAAAAAATAAAAGTAAGATAGATATATAAATATATATATATATATATAAATAAAGAAATGCTACATAGAAACCTGAATTCTAGTTTGAGTTGATCGTGCGTTGACACATGGATTCAACATAAATACAAGTGTAAATCTATGAATATTATATATAGAGTGTATTACTACCTTCATAACATTTTCTTTATACAAATTAAAGTAAAAGAAAAAAAAAAGTGTTTTCTGTATTGTTTTGTTTTCTGTCTCTTATGTGTTTATCGTGTGATGGTGTGGGTGTGTGTGTGAGAGAGAGAGTTCTTATCTTACTCGGGATAAGGTAATGGACATGTAGGGGCCCGTAAGAGGCTGAGCTAAGAAGGGACGTTTGGCGGAGAGGAGAAAATTTGCAAGCCTTTCACCACTGCTTCTTCTTCTTCTAAACATATGAGACCTTAGTGAATCCGGGGTTGGTTAATATAATTACCATTTTAGTATGTCTTTTTTTCAGTGCATTTTTTTTGTGGGACAATATGTAATACAGTTAATAAAAGTTGATATGTTTCTTTTAACTATTTTTATAAATATATTTTATAAAATAAATATTAAAGAGATAAACAAAAATTTTTAAGGTAATAAATAAATCTCTTTGGATTTATGCAAGTTCTTATGAATATTCATATTAAAGAGTTACACATAAAAATTATATTATATAAATATTAATTTACAATAAATTTTAAGATAGTTATATATTTTATACTCCCTCTATCACTAAATATAAATCACTATTGAAAAAATTAACATAATATTTTCTTTCTTCTTCTTAAGATGTCTTTATTTATATACTAATTAAACTAATAGTGAAAAGAAAGAGACAAGGGTAAAACACTTAATAAACTAATAACAATGACTCATATATACTAATTTATAAATTTAAAAATAGAGTTGACTGGATAACTTGAAATTATATTTTTCTTTGAGAAAAAAAAAACTTTTAGAGAGATATGCCAAAGTAGTACCTATCTTTTGATCAAAGTCAATTGTAATATCCAATCTTTTTAACCAAATTAATATCCATACTCTTTACGAGCTACCCAAAGTGATACTTATGATCACTTGACAGTAATTTTTAGGCCAAAAGCTTAATTTTTTGGTGAAAATTTCCTTATTTTGGATATTAATTTGACAGCTCGTAAATAGTATCACTTTGGCAGCTCGTAGTACCCAATCTTTTTTTCAACGAAATTAGTACTCATATTATTTACGAGCTATCAAAGTGATACTTTTGATCACTTGATAACAATTTTCAAGCCATTTAAGTTGTGATCTAGTGTGATTGTAAAAATCATATATATATTGTGATCAACTGTATTCGGTGTGATCTAGTGTGATTGAAAGAAAGTGTATCAAAATCAATCTTTAATCGTGTTCCCCCTTTGGGAGTTTCCTTGTTGGAGTGTGTTATGTTTCCTTAACAACTCTTGGTGATTGCTAGGAAAGTATTTCATGGTCTCTAGAGGTCTTTGGAGCTCTCTAGAGACCTTGATGATGGCCCACCACCTTCGAGGATGTCCCTAGTGACCTATATCTCTCACATAAGTCTCTACATTGTAGGTCATGAAGCTTACTGAGATAGTAGGAGGTCGTGGTCATGCATGAGAACCTTTATGAGGTTTTATGACCATAAAATAGACCTGGTCGAATCTTTACTCCGTAATCAGGGTTTATGTGTAATTAGATCATGCCATTTGGGTCATACCCATTCTGCCCATCATTATAGTCCTTTGAGCTGGCGACCAAAAAGGATTAAATGCCTTGGAAGCTGAAAGACTATAAAATCAATCATTATACCTTTTCGTTCAAAGTATGCTAAAGGTCGCTAGAAGCTCAACTATCTAAACTATGTCGTTTAGCATGTTTAATTTGACAACTGCATTAATTATTGATTTTGGCAAACAATAGGAGAGGGTGCTTCTCTTGGGAACTTCCTTTTGAAACTAAAACTCTGCCAAAAATCTTTGGGATAAGAAAAGATTTAACCTTTAGGTTTCCCTCCTTTATTAAATCATCTCCCCTCTGCTCCATCTATTTATACTGAGCAGTATTTCTAGAAGTCCCTTACTTCTCTCGAAGTTCTTCTTTTTCTTCTTCCTCTTTACTGAAATTTCTCGCTGGTTGTGATTACGATGGCATTCCCCGGTGCTTCCTCCTTTGAGTCTCCCATGGCTAAGGCTGAGACCCCATGGCTAAGGTTGAGAATTCAAACTCTGACTTTGATTGGACTGCTCTTCCTCTAAACGTATTGGAGGAAATGGCTGAAAATCTTTTTCTTACCAAGACTAAGAACTTTGGACTGGTTTGCACCTCTTGGCACTTTGCCTAAGTCATATGATCCTTTTGGTTATGGCCTTCGCTATCGTCGTAGTAACAGAACTTGCTCTGGTAAATTTACTAGCCTTCTTCTCTTTTAGTGTCTTTACCTTCTTTTTTCCTAGCCCTGACATTCATTTGTATTTTGTTCTCCAGTTACTTGTTTCTCGAAGCAAGTAGACGAAAGTTGTCGCAAAGCTCTCCTAGAGCTATCTGATATTTATGAGGAGAGAGAAAAAATTATGAGGAAACAAATTGAAAGCCTCACCGAGGCTTTCCAAAGAAGTCATCTTTTGCATGAGCGGGATCTAGAAGATTTGGAGGAAAAGTTCGCCAAAAATAACAATTTCAGAGCAGACTTGATTCTGGCCTTCCCAACCTTCAAAAACTACATGAAGTGGATGCTGGAGCCCATTACTTCTTCTGCATATGTGGAGATTTTTTACAGGCTCCAAGGACTTAATTAGGACCTCAGACCAGATCCTCAGATGCATCAATTATTTTATCATCCAGTACTTGCTACAAAGACGTTCCTTGGACTAGATGATGACCATCCGTTTAAGGAGTTTGGGGTCCTTCTCTCTAAGACTTGGTTTCCGATCAAAGAATGGGTGTTTTCTAACACACTATAACTGACCATCCTGTCTAGATAGCTTCTTCAAAACCAGTAAAACCTTTGCAGTAGAAGAAACTGGCTAAAGTGGGGGACTCTTGATAGTTCTTGACTTCCTTTTTCCCCTCTTCCTTTTTTTTTTTTTTTGTGCACTCTCCACTTTTTGTAATCTCACTTATATAATGGAATTTCAATTTTCAAGAGTTTCTCCTCATTCTTTGTTCTTCATTTGTTCTGACTCCATAATTAATCCCCTCCAGGAGAGTCTTTTGGACTTATGTCAAAAGTAAATTCCATATCCAGCGTAATGCTCCTCTTGGCAAAATTTTGATCATAAATAATTATTGAAAGAAAAAGCAATCATGGTCCTTTCTTCAAGAAAAAAACAATCATTACATGTAACTTATCTAAACTCTTTTGTAGACTTTGTCCCAAAGGGCAATTGTGTGTAGAATTTGATAAGACAGATTTCCAATTCATATGATCATATTTCCCAAAACAAGAAAATTGATTTCTGTCTTTTTTATTTGGAATTCCATTGATTGAGCCTTTTGAAGCCCATGAAATAGACATTGACTCCTCAAGTAAATGTATCAGGACTTACCTTAACCTTTAGTATCTCTTCATTCCCGTAGTATATCCTTTGATGAAGCTCTCAAAGCTTTGCAAACTAAAAATGTAGGCCAAGATCTTTCTGCCACGCTACTCTTTTTAATTGAAGATCTAAGCTGCTCTAATCCAGGTTGTGAAGGTCCTTCAGTAGAGACTTCTGAACCTACTAATGTTGGGGTCGAAAGGTCTGAAGGTTTGGACATACCATCTTCTGATCAAATAATTGGTTGTGATCCTTCAGGTAAAGTTATTTCCAACCATTCTAGAGTTGTTTTTCTTTTGTTCATAATTCGACCTTTGAAGAGGTCTTCAGAGATCTTAGACTTTGATATGCAAGACAAGAAGCTTTAGAAGTTAGAGAAGGAGCACTTATGGATGATAACCCCAGTCTTCCCAACCAAGACCCTGCAAGTTTTGGATCTGGGGAAGAAATATAGAAGGCCAGATTGCAGCTCACTTCTACTGTAGCCCTTTAGACTTTTTTTTCCCTCTTTTGAGTAACTCTTGCAGCAAAACAGTGCTTATTACTTTTCTAAACATTCTAATTAAGCCTCTCTTTTCTTTTGCTTTTTGTTAAAAACAAAGTCTAACTCGCTGAGTTTTATTGCTTATGAGAACTTCTTGGCTTCTAATTGAAAATATGATGGATGTTATCTTAGATAATATGAATGAAATAGCACATAGTGATAGTACGTAAGGTCAAAGTTCTAGTTTCCACATAAATTTGACTTTTTATTTTACGAATTTAAAAGAAACTATATCTCTAAATTTCAGACTTGGACTTCAGGACTAAGGCATAGAAGAAGTTTAAATGACTCGGACTTCAGGACTTAGGCAAGGAAGACTTTTAAATGACAAGCATTCCAAGGTCTCACCAATTGTCTACCTTCGCGGTCTGCTAGCATGTAGCTTCCTCCTTTATGTGCTTCCTGAATGACAAAAGGACCTTCCCAACTTTCTTGCAATTTGGTTAACTATCCTTGTTTGCCTACATTTGACTTTTGAGAACCATATCTCCCACAACAAATATCCTTTCTTTAACTATTTTGCTGAAAAGAGTTGTGATCTACCTTTTGTATCTTGTGTCGACTTCTAATGCACTGATCTAGGCTTCTTCAAGGAGGTCTACGTCTGCCCATCTCTACCCCTGGTTTAGAACTGAATTATATTAAGTGGGCCTTAGGGTTTTCAAATGCCTTTCTGTAGGGAGCCTTGCTTCTGAACCGAAACATAGGTTAAAAGGTGTTTCTCCTATTCCTTTCTTGGGTTTAGTCCTATATGCCCACAAGATACTGGGATTTCTTCTGGCCATAAGGTCTTTTTTCCTTCTTTCTCCAAGTCTGTTAATCTCTTCTTGAGACCTTCTAGGATGGTCTTGTTCGTGACTGCTGGCAATCCGTTTGCTTGCTGGTGAGCCATGGATTAATCTCTACTCAATGCAAAGGCTTTTGCAAAACTCCTTAAAAGGTTTTTCAATGAACTACCTCCCATTATCTAAAATTATAGCCTGTGGAACTCCAAATCTACAAACTATATTTCTCCATACAAATGACTATACTTTCCTACCCACCTGGTGAAGTACTCTACTGCCACGATCAAGAATTGTAGACCTCCCATTAATTTTGGAAATTGGCCTAAAATATCTATTCCCTAAATGTCCAATGAAACAACTGCTCCTATTGAATGATATCTTTCAGGAGGTCTATGGGATTTGTTTTCATGTAGTTGGCAGCTTTTACATTTCTTTACTACCTCTTCTATGTCTAATACCATAGAAGGCCAGTAGTATCCTGTTTTGAGAATTTTCTTGGCCATTGTTCTGTCTCCAACATAGGATCCGCAAATTCCCTTGTGTACTTCTTCAATTGCATAATGTGATTCCTGCTTGCCGAGGCACTTAATGAATAGCCAAGTGAAAGACCTTCGATAGACCTAGTCACCTCCAACGAGAACATACCTTGGAGCCCATCTTCTGACCTTCCGAGCCTTTTTGTCATCTCATGGGATTTCTTCGTGTTTGAGATATCGGTATATAGGGTACTTGTAATCCAAGTGATCCTCGATCACTAAGTTTTCTTCAGCAACTATATCGGGTTATTCCAGGCATTCAACCAGCAGTTCTCATTTGGTCCCTTCAAGGTCTTTGAACACTTTTGACAGCGCATCAGCTTCCAAATTTTAGCTTCTTGGAATTTGTTCCATGAGAAAGTACTCCAAGTTTGAGGTCACCTGTTTCACTTTTTCCAAGTATTTATCCATGTTCTTTTCTTTGGCCTCATAGGTTCCAGCAATTTGACTGGCTACGACCTGTGAATTGACCTTTGAATGAAGCTTCAGAATCTTCAGAGCTTGCCCCAATCTTAGACCCATTAATAGAGCTTTGTATTCTGATTCATTGTTAGATGTTGGAAAGTTGTATTTCACAGCATAAGGGATTTTTATCCCGTTTGGACTAACCAAAATAAATCCTGCCCCAGCATTGCCTTTTTCCATTGAACCATCTGTGTATAAAGTCCAAATGACTTTTTCCTTTGTCCTAGTGAAATCTATGGGAATTCTGGTGCATTCCTCAATGAAGTCTGACAACACTTGTGCTTTAATTGCTCTGAGAAGCTCGAAGTCGATTTCATATCCGAAGAGCTCTAGCTTTGATAACACTTGTCTAAACTTTAAACTGCTTTGGACTTTAATTCGGTGTGCTTCAAAATAAGGCTTGAGCTTTCTGGATGTAAGCACAATGAGAATTAGAAAACTTTCTATGTCTGGATAACGAATTTCTGGACCTCTCAATAGCCTGCTTACATAGTAGACTAGAAATTATTGTCCTGATCTTTCTACTAAGAGTATAGAACCTACAGCTTTTTCAGTTACTTCAAAAATTCTTTTAGTTTGACATTCTCCACTTTTCTTCTTTCTTTGGGACTACCATCGGGTTTGCCAGTCACTCTAGGTATAGAACTTCTTTTAGTATCCTAGCTTCGAGGAGGGCTTGGACTTCCTGAGCTATTATTTGATTTCTCTAGGGAGAAAATGTTTGATTTTTCTGCTTCACTCCGAGTCTTAACTTGACTCTATGCTCTGCTATGCTCCTCTCAATTCCCTCGAGGTCAGTTGGTTTCTAAGCGAACACCTTCAAATTCTCCTGAAGCGTACTTACGAGCTCTTTTTTAATTGGAGGAGGGAGGGTATCTCCAATTTGAATTCCTTTTAATGGGAACTCTGTCTTTAAGAACACCTTTTCATCTTTTTGTATAGCTTTTACACATGATCTTCCGGTCTCCTTTGAAAGATCCAGTAGGTCTTTTGGTGATTGCTTGTCAACCTGGTCCTCGGGATGAGTATCTCCTTCCATGAAATAGCATTCTGAAGCACTTTGTTTGTCTCCGTTGAGAGTGACCCAGGCCGGTCCTACTTTGATTTTCATGTAGTATTCCACAAGTGAGATTTCTGCTTGAAGGTCCATGACTCTTTTTCTGCCTAGTATAGCATTATAGGTTCCAGGAGCATCCACCACAAGCCAGTCCATGACCTCTGTTATGCTTTTTTGACCCACAGTGACTGTTGTTGAGACTCTCAAGACTCCTTTGGCTATCCATTGAAGCCCGTGAGTACTATATTTGTTTGGATTAATAGACCTCTATCAACCTCTATTTGATCAAATGTTGTGTCGTTTAATTGCATTGATTTCTCTTACCCGGTTGGAGGGGGTCTTTGTGGTTCTTAAGGTCACTGGTCAACTGATGCCCCTGCATGTGCAAGAAACTCATGCAAATGACCTTCCTTGATGAGTCTCTCAATCTCCCTTTTAAGATCAAAGCAATCCTCAGTAAAGTGGCCATAGTCTCTATGATATTGACAAAACTTGTTCATATCTCTTTTTGCCATAGGAGATTTGAGAGGTTGCGGAGGTTTGATCTAACCTTTCCTTTCAATTACCACCAGAATTTCTGCACCTGAAGTCGTTAGTGGGGATCAAAAGGTCTGGAAAGGTCTTCTTCTTTTTCTCAGGAAGCCCTAACTTTGGTGAGGGATCCCTCCTTTCTCTTTTCCCCGAAGTGTTCTTCTGCTGGGACTTTGAATCAATTGGCTTTTCAGATGGAGGTGTAAAACTAGGGATCTTTTTTTGGATTTCTGTCTCTTCTGCATTTATTAGCCTCTTCTGGAGCTTTTGTAACTATTTTACAGTTATAAAGTCCTCTTCAGTGAGCCTTAATGCTACATATCCACCTTGCAATCCTTGTTTGATGGCTGTTATGTATATAGCATCATTCTTCTGCTTAATTTCTACAGTTTCATCGTTGAATCTGTTGCAGTAGCCTCTCAAGCTCTCTCCATTTTTCTGTTTGATAGTGAAGAGATGGTTGACGTCTTTTTCACGCCTCTTGCTACTTTGATAATTCTTCAAAAATTGGTCTTTGAGTTGGTTCCAGCTGGAGATGCTTGCTACTAGAAGTCCCTTGAACCAAGATTGAGCTTTCTTGGTTAAGGTGAACCAAAAGGCTAGGCATTTGACATGATTTGTATATTCAAACATTTCCATGTACGAGACATACTCGTCTATGTGGAGTTATGGCTCCGTTGTCAAATCATACTTTGTTGCAATCTGAGGTGGCTTGAATCCGAGAGGCATTTTCTTTAGTCTGATTGCATCCACGAAGGGTGATCATTCTGCAAAATCTTGTACTGCAATTCCAAGCTTTCTACCTCTACAGGATTAACTTAGGGTGCCTTCTTGCCTCTGTTTGTTAGGACTTCCATATTTTTGCTTGCTGTTTGTTCTAATCTATCATGTCGATTTGAAATTCTTTTGCCCAGAGAGATTCCATGGCTTTCTCTGCTTTGACCTTGATTTCGAGATATTATTGTTCTATTGAGTTTATCCCTTAAGTCATACTTCCTTCCAGAGTTTCTCTCAGGTCAACAGGTTGTCGATCTCCCCTGTTACTATTTTTTCGAACCCCAAGTTGTGTTCCTTGGCTTTGACTTGGATCTTGTTAAAGGGTTTCCTCCCGATCTCCATTGGTATGGAAATGGTCTCTAGAATTCAGTGGTGTAGATCCTGCTACCCTTTGTTCTTCAAGATCTCCAGGGGACCTTCTCTGGGTCCGGTGAGTTCGGGATGGAGTTCTCCACGTGGACACGTAGTCCTTTCTGTCTGTTAATCCTTCTAACAAGTTTAACATTCTCAATAGTAAACGTTCGGAAACAGTGACTCTACTTCCAAGAGATCTCTATGGTTCGTGGGACCTTCTGCATTATTCCTTTCTTGATGAACCTCTTCAGGTCTTCTGGATGGTCTAAAGTGAGTTGGTTCCATCTTCAACTCTAGTACATGTTTTGAGGCTTGTGGGGGATCTTCGTTTGGAACATTCGATGAAGGTTCTTCCTGAATAGCTTCCGCAATGTGTAGTTCAGTCTTTCGAGGGCATCCTCGTCGTGTTGATTGTTCTCTTGCCATTGGAATTTTTTTATTTTTCTTTTGTGAGAAAAGATTTCTAGAATGTCTTCCCCACAGACAGCACCAGAAGTGATCGGGGATAAATTGGTCCACCGGGTTATTCCGTTGCCTTGGCTCCCATAAGAACAACTTGAGAGGAGAAAATGGAATCACTAGAGCGGGTCGTCGCCCTGAGATATACTTCGATGATCAAGTCAGTCACCAGAAAAAGCTGAGTCAGATGGAGAGTATACACTAGAAGACTTAATATATTCTCCTTACTTGTTGATCGTGATCATGATCTCTTATTTAGATGGAAATCAATCAATCTCTTTCGAATCAGAAGTTGTGTAATGATGGAGATCAACTGTATCTATCCCCTATGATCTGGTGTGATCTAGTCAATCTTTGATCGTGTTTCCCCTTTGTGAGTTTCCTTGTTGGAGTGTGTTACATTTTCTTAACAACTCTTGGTGATTGTTAGGAAAGTATTTCATGGTCTCCAGAGGTCTTTGGGGAGCTCTTTGCAGACCTTGATGATGACCCACGACCTTCAAGGATGTCTTTGGTGACCTATGTCTCTGCCATAAGTCTCTGACTTTGTAGGTCACGAGGTTTTATTGAGATAGTAGGAGGTCGTGATCATGCATGAGGACCTTTATGAAGTTTTATGAGTGTATGTTTATAGACCTTCTTAGATCTAGATCATATAATAGACCGATTCGAATCTTTACTCTGTGATATGGATTTATATGTAATTGGATCTTGTCATTCGGGTCGTACCCATTCTGCCCATTAATAATGTTTATTCTTTTTCTTTCCATTTTTATCTTCTTTTGATATAATCGTTCATTTGTTATAAAAGAAAAAGAAATGTAATTCTGAAGAATAGAGAAAAATTATTTTTTTTGATATAACCTAATATCATTTTAAGATTTCGTGAAATGACAACTAAACGCCTTATGTCATGGAATGAAGACAGTAACTACTTTTATTAACAAAATTATTCCATGCATTATAAACATCAAGTCCGAATTTTTAAATGTACATGCCATTGAATAAATTTATTTTTTTAACCATATTAAGATTTGCTCAATCATATTTACAATGAGACGAAAGTGTATAATCCTTCGGAATTTCTTCCTTGGCAAGAGAGAGAATGACCTTTCGTGCACTAAAAGATCAAGAAATACACAAGAACCTGCTTTCATTATTGTTAGGTATTAGAACGTGAAAATACAATTCAAAATCATAAGTACGTGTTATCTCTCTGTTAATTGAAGAAGAACAACAATAATAATAGTAATAGAATTATAGAATTTTTGAAATCTTAACAAAAGATAGAATAGCTTTTAATTAGTCTCTCCATATTTCATATGGTCGGCTTAACTATCAATTTAAATATCGAAGTTGTACCTTTTTTTGTTTTTAATTTGATCATTCTACTTTTAAATATATTAATTTTATCATTTAATTTTGAGAATTTGATAAATTGGCCATTAAAAAGGTTAAAATTCTTTGAAAAATTTCACATAATTCAATAGTGAAATTAATAGAGTTACAAAATTAAATATTCAAATTGATATGTAAATTAAGTTTCATCAGTCATCTTGAATAATTTTTCTTTTTCTTGTTTGAAATCATAATTGAATCGAAAACCTTTTCCTTCGTTTTTTTCGTTACGCTTTCTTCTGTTGAAGATTCTCTCATTTGGTTTGTCATGCCTCACATCTTTCTTTCTTTTTCATTTTTCCAGCGTAACCATTACTATTAATAAAAATATTATTTATATATTTATGTAAATGTCTATTATCTTTCTAATTAAAAAAAATAAACAATTTCTTTATCTCTAATTTAGATGAATCCCTTTAATTAAGAATTGAGTATAATATAATTTTTAAATTAAGAAAATTTTTAGTAAACTTTTAAAGTAAAAATATGTTCCGTTATATTTCTTCCATCTCGAATTGAATTTCTTATTTTAACTTGATAAATAAAGAAATACAATTAACTCTCACAAAATTACTAATTTATTCTTAAAGTTAATTTAGTGAGTTGAAATAGTTTTAAGTAAGTAGATGCAAATCTTTAATTATTGAAAATCTTTTTCATTTCTTTTTTTTAAAAAAATGAGACATTCAAATTCAAATAATTTAAAATAGGAATAAGGACTTTCAATTTCAAATAAAGTAGAGACAATTTAAAATAGAAATAGAGATATTTAATTCTTTGATTTATTATTATTATTATTATTATTATTATT
>JAWZTD010000029.1:5270997-5291856 GCA_035221335.1 Echites panduratus
AAAGTAGAGACAATTTAAAATAGAAATAGAGATATTTAATTCTTTGATTTATTATTATTATTATTATTATTATTATTCAACCCAATGATAGAGTATTTCGAGTCAAATTTAAATAATTTAAAATAGGAATAAGGACTTTTAATTCCAAATAAAGAAGAAACAATTTAAAATAGAGATAGAAATACTTAATTCTTTGATTTATTATTATTATTATTATTCAACCCAATGACAGAGTGTTTCAAGCTGCTAGTTGAAAAAAACATAAAAGAAAAAGAAAATTTTAACACGTGAGAGTGAAAGTCAACGGTCCTCGCCTGGCTGGCTATTCCGCAATGACGATCAACTGATGCTGCCACATTGAGAAAAATTCAAAGCAAGGAAAAGCAATTTAATTTCTAAATCTTTTTCTGCAGATCAGATTATCTTTGCAATACTAAAATGAAAGTATATTATATCATCAGGCAAGCTGTGTAGAATCCCTTTCTGTCTGATATTATTAATGAAAAAGTATTAATGATTGTAAAAATTTTAAGATAAGTTGTCTTAATAACAATATCAATTTCTATAACAAAATTTATAAATAATTTTAAAAATAAAATATTTATTTCTGAATAATTCAAAATCGAAATAGAATACTACAATTTGGCAAAGGCATCGTACTTCATCATCTTCCAAGAACTAGGTTGAACCATGCGAGGGAGGGATACATACCATGTGCAGAGTTTGGTAGTGGTTTGCATCAACCCTGCAGCAATAATGGAACAAACTTAGCTCCCAATGTATTTGGATCATGGGGGACAATTATGCAACTTTTGACAAAGTAATCCAAAGGACAAAAAACTAGGTAGGTATGGCTTATGCAGCAATAATGTTTTACCAAAGCCAGAAGAAATGGGAAACACTCTACAGGCATCTAATCTACTCAGGGGAGATATTCATCCTTAGGGTTTTTTTCAATAGACTATCTGGTTAGTAAACCATAATAAACATATATCCTCTCAAGTACAAGATTCCTCCTTAATTTCCAGTTTTTCTTTTTGGAAAAAATAATGGAAAAAATAAGTAAAGTTCCCTCACAGCTTTGTTCTTTTCTCCTCTAGTTTTAGCGCTCTGAAACCTATAGGCAATGAATTCTAGGCCCCAAGATGACAAGTATTGGTTATCCTCGTCTGTCCCAAATCTTCGGAATTTTTTTTAGCAGAAATATCAGATCGGATTTTTCAAAAGTACAGGCTACAGTGTGGTTCTTCTCCTCATGCTTTTCATGAGAAGGAGAATCTGTCAAAAGAAAGAACAAAAGGTCAACCTAATAGATATAGTTAATTAAGCTTTGGTGTGGTGTATTTTTAATGTTTTTACCTTTAAGAGAGAACATTAAGCATGCTGTCTCTATTTCACTCCTCCTAGCCACAGAAAAAGCATTAACTTTACCTATGGAGGTTCAGGCCCACATCATTCCTGTGGTGTGTGCCCATGTTTGACCACAAAGAATAAGCTAAATAGTCAAAAATAAACTAAAGAAATATTAGAGAAGTTTACGGATATCCAATTTTGCTTTGTTGCGCAGAAAGAAAGGTCTTTTCATTTTCACCATTGCCCAAAATAACTTTTAGTCAAAGGGTAAACTTTTCATAAACAGTGGTGTTTCGACATGTCAAAGACGAAGGATGACCCGTTAGAATGTTAATAGATTATACTCAATTGATTTTACTAGTTTCTCCCATACATACAGAAACATCAGTTTTGCAGTCTACCGATCATCATGGAAAACTCCTGGAGCTCTGACCAAGATAATTGAACAATGAAGAAACTGAAAACCTTGGAAGTAAATCAATCTTATTTTATTTCAATCTCAGCTTCTTGAGAGGAAACTATAGACATATCCTAGTAAAAATGGTAACTGCAAGAGAGGGGGCTGTGATGGTGTAAGGTATGTTAAATCCTGCCAATCCTTAAACTGTTCAGTCATGTTATTGGAGTTCAGGGACACCACATTCGCCACTCACCAGTCACTTCCAAGTAACAGGGGCATGACTGGGTACCATAAATTAGAGATAGACTACAATTTAAATAGGTCAGGATTAGTGGACACTTGCGTAGTTATTCAAGCATGAGAAAACAGTATATGCTTCTGAATAAGAACTAGCACTGACTAAAAGGGGCACTATAGAAAGAATAATATACTGTTTACTACACCATAACAAATTCCATATAGTAAGTGTGATGCTAGTGATGATTATGACTTGATAATACCAAATGTTTTGACCAACCCGGGCTTTAAGCTCCTGTTGCAAAAGAAGAATCATGATCAAGATTTGAGCTTTGGTGATATTACAAGTCCATTCAGAATCTTTGTTTGCTTCTAGCCTCTAGGTAAAACTAAGAAACATTCAGAGTGGTAAACTGAACAAGAGGGGGAAAAAAACAATCCATGTGTCATACAAATCAAAAGATCTTTCTGTTTTACATTCTAAACTAAGGTAACAAGTTTGACTAGTCACTAAAATGAAAACCCAAGAATTTGATGCATGTACTGTAAGGGCATTATAGAGTAAGTACAGCCCTTTAACTCATAATAATCCAGAACAGGTCAGCCAATTCTGAAGCCCTCCAAGAAACATGAATCATCAACAATCAAACCAAAAACACGAAAGAAAAAAGGCTAATGAATCTTTGTGTTTAAAAATTAAGATGTATGGTGTGGTGATCTGTGTAGAATGAAATGTTTATTGTACACAAATATCAAGTTCCATATTGAATTACTCCCTCCGTGACTCCGTCATTGTCCAGGTTTCTATTTTTCTTGCTCCAAAATATAGTCCACTTTTTTCTTTAAGTAAGAGTAGTTTTTGTGACTCAGTCATGGTTCAAGTTTAATTTTTTTTCTTCTCTCATAATATAGTCCATTTTTTTCCTTTAAGGGGTAGTTATAATTAACCTGATTAACTCCATGTAAGCATTTAGTACAACCAATAACATTTTTATAGTTTCCACTATAATTAATGTGATGCAATTTTCTTTTAATTACTCCAATATACCTGCATTGGAAGTTTCCTAGTATTGACAATATATTAAATGAAAGACATGTAAGTAACATTAGCTTTAAAAATAATCGGAGGTAATAAACATTTCTTAATATATAAAAAGAAAAAAAAGAAGAAACTGGACCATCTTTTTCAGATGGAGAGAGTAGAATAGAAGCTCATTCCACGTCAAAGGGAGTGCGAATCTTATTACACAATTATAAAAAAAAAAAAAAAAAAAAACCGTTCTTTTCAACATGTTTGTATCAGTTTATGAGGACATCCTACCTGTTAACCAAATATTTTTTAACACTTGTACTATTACTTCACCGCATGAGAAAAAATTTACTTTTACGAAGTGAAAAAGGGAATATCACAAGAAAAGGTGCACCAACAACGACTATGGCTTGTCAATCTTCAATTTCCCTGAAACATGTCTTCTTCTTATTACCAGACTCCTGTGTTATATCTATCTGTGCCAAATCATAACCTGGTGGTATATTTTCCCATTGAGGTTTGGTTCAATTCCACCTTTAGTTTTGCTAACTAATTTTCTTCAGGAAAAAAATGATCATCAATAGTCTAAGCAAGCAGTGCCAAATGAACTCCAATTCACCGCAAGAAGTTTAATCACATGCATTTAATATGGTCAATAGCCACTTTTATACTATTGAATTAAGTATTTTGTGCAGAAGTCAAGATTTTCTTCCGCATCTTGTTCGCACCATGAATCCCAAATCTCTATTGGGCTGTGCTGAATGATACATACACTACGACAAAATTTCAGTTACTTGAGTATTCCTATAAAAGAAAAACTGGAACTTTATCAGTCTTTCAAAAGGTGAAACTGAGTAAAGATCCTGGAGTAGATGCTCAGAAAAGTATTATTTTGACAATCAAAGTTCTCCGTTAACTCTATTCCATAATGCTTCATCACACATACCATGGTTAATTTGTACTTGTCATTTAATATTCTCTGTTGAAATGTATTTGCTGATTATTCATGGGAAAGAGAAGCAAGTTTCTCAGTCTATTCTTTATTTTACCTCCTTTGTCCAATTTAAATTTTCAATACTACAAAAGCAATCAATTTAAAATTTTGCATTCCTTCTCCGTACTTCAGTTGGCTATCTACCCTCTCATTAACCATTGGACCACATCTTCTTAAGCCAAAGAGTGCAACATACTTCGGATGGAGAGACAATTCAAATGAAGAGATAAAGAAGCACATGGCTCAAATGATTTGCTTTCAAGATTACTAGAACTATTCATAGCATTGGTAAATGTTGTTATATCGACAGAAGAAAAGGCTACATTGATTGAGGGTGAAAAATACCGGGACTTTCCACTAATGAAATGCAGAAGAGAGACAAAATCACTAAAGTAACAGGGAAAAAAAAAAGGATGGTAGAGGCTGCCCAGGAAATTGAAAAGAATTACTTAAAAGACAGCTCACTAGCTTGCAACTTGACCAAGAGAAGGGGACTTACCAGATTTGAGCAGATTAGACTCGTAAACAAAGGAAGCAGAATCACGGACTGCAACTTCTTGACCTCAGACTAGATGTTTGTGATCAAATCAGAGTGCAAGAACAGAGGGCTGCATATCAATGGAAAGGAAATTCATGAATTTCATCTATTGTGGGACGTTCTTGTATCTGACCTTTTTCAGGGTGGTGAATTAGAAGGCTGAATGAAGAGAAGCTTAAGTAAAAGAAGCTGTGAATAGGTTTTATATTGCTTTCATGCCTGCAAAATTCATATAGACGCTACCTAGTTTGACTTGAGAAAAACTACAATGGATGGGGCATGAAATATGAGATTTTCTGTGTAAATTGGATAAGGCCAGATTCAGAATGAAGTAGGCCCAGCAGTTTTTGAGAAGTGTAAATATAAGAAGCTAAAAATCAGTCTTTTATTGCCCTTCTAAGTATAGATGCATACAGAAGTAACCTAATTTGAAAAAAAAAAAAAACACTTGAACCAATTATCATGAAAGTTGGAATTGGAATTTGCTACGTGTCTAAAGTATGACCAGATAGAGTTCAAAGGAGGCCCTGGGGTTTGTGAACGTACTCCCCTCCTAGTAAGGGTAGATTTCTCTATTGGATTTCAATATTTGAAGCTAGTTGAACCTTTCAGTCAATTTTGATCTCAACTCTGCTATAATTCTTCATGCTCCAAGTGAACATGGGCATATTGGCAATTTTTTTGATATCATTGGTACAATGCCCAAGTTTATGTGCACAATCCATATGCTTCCAACTTCACTTAACTAGCAATTGCCAGCACAAGCAAGCATCCTTGATTATATACCTGAGGTGTTTTGAAATTTTTGGTGGAAAAGTGCATGCCCTCCCCAACAAAGTACCTTTACTAGAATGTAATTAAAATCTTCTATCTCCAAGTTGCACAACTTCAAACTGAGCTAATCTGCTTTTGTAGGTACCCAGAGACATAATAGGAGCATAGGTAGTTTTCCAATTTCATTAACCAAGCAAGTCTTAATTACTAGCTATACAAAATTATCCAGCTAATTAGGCCTAGTACTAGTACCTAGTCAGGAACCACCAAGATAATGGTAATTTCTGAATGGTCTAAATCTGAATCGGAGAAACAGCCTTACGTCTGCCACTACATAAACATTGCATGCCTTTTTTGGACAGAAGTTAAAAACCTACAACTTCTAATCCATCTTTGTGAACAAGAATTGCATTAGAGTTATCTCCAAATAAGACATTAGCAAAAATTGAGCAAAACAAAAGGAAAACCGAAGAATGAAGAGATACCCTTAATGTGAGATCATATCTAAATCATGTTGAACTTTGCCTTATATTCATTCAAAAAAAAAATACGAGCTCCTCTTCTAATGAAAAATCTCACATAATAACACATAGATAGAATTGCATTTGAAAATTCATCAATATACATCAGTCAAAAGTTAACTTCAAACTAAAACAAATTACTAAAGAAACCAAAAAATTCAACCAGAAATTCCTACATAACCTGATAAAACTTCGCCTTCTTATTTTACTAGAAGTTATTTTACTAGAAACGGCGGGGATTGCCCTAAAGGATATTAAAAAAAAAAAAAAAAAAAAGAAACTAAAAAGAGGCTGCATTTCATGTAACCTGACGAATGAGAAGAAATCTTCTCGTAGCAAATGATCTCTGACTCAGTGCACCTGAGTCAGACTCATCACGAATCCACCCCACCGATCTCTGTGCATCGTACACGAATTGCGAAATTCCTGCAACAAGTACGAATTCACCTCAGAACCACATCCAAAATCCGAACAATGTCCTCTTCAATTGTACCACGCATAAACACAACAACAAAGGCAATTTTATGTATTTATTTCCTATGCATTTGGAATACAAAGTATATTAACCAAAATAAGAAGAAGAAGAAGAAGAAGAAGAGACAGAGAGAGAGAGAGAGAGAGAATACGGAAGAGACCTCCGGAGACGGTTTGTTTGTTAGCTCGGATATCGTGAATGGTGGCAGAGATTTTCCAGTAGAGAGGACGGCCGACATAGAAAAGAAGAATAAGAAGCAGCGCCACCACGGCTATGCGAAAGATCAGCCTTGCTCTTCCCGAAGCCATTGGACAAACTGCGTGTCCCCGCGAAAATGGAAGAGATAACTGAAGGAATGGAGAATGGGAAGGGATGGTTGCACATCCCATTGTGATAAACACACCCCTTTTTTATAAGTTTAATGTGTAAGTGGTACTGAAAATATTATACTATCCTTAAAAAAAAAAAAAAAGATTGATAAACACACACCCCATGAATGGGATTAGAAAATGTCTGAGAAACACAGACATCAAAAGCAGTCGTTCAAACCATCTTTTTTCTCAAAAAATTGTTAACCCACATCGGATAAATCTTACTATAAAAAAAGGTTTTTGAGGTAGTATGATAGCTAACAATCCATACGGAAGAACACCTGATGAAAAAATGGTAAGTTTTTACACGATTTTGGTGCATGAATGTCGTATGAAATGTTCTCTCATCGCACAAAAATCGATAAACCAGTGCTGAGCATGTAGCACTCAGTCGGCGAGAAGCTACCGACTTAAGTTAAGTTTGTCGATAGCAGTATGCCGAAAAGTTTGATTTTGTCGGCAACATGTTGCCGAAATTTTTGTAAAAAATGTAAACAACCTGCAGACTTTCACTTAAATTTTCAGTTGTATAATACCGACCATAATGCCTCTAGTCGGTTATAACTGGCCGAAATTATTTAATTTTTCTCATTCTGATGTGCTGAAATACTATTTCCAATTCTCACAGCATTCTAATTCTGTTTTGCAGAAAGTTATTTCTAGCAAGGGGAGTAATAAAGTTGAAGATTTATCTTTACTAATTGATTATATGACTCATTTCACGAATTATGAGGTATGTCAAAATTGGTTCTATCTTTTGTTCAAGAAAAAAAAGATTTGGAATTATATGATACTAAGTTAATGTTTGAATTGTAGTATTTCCAAGGCAAAGAAGTTTTGATATCATGGGCTCGCCAACGGGGTAAAGAATTGGGATTTGTTATTGTTACTTAATGCTTAACTTCTATCCATTCAAAGAAAACTCCAAAAGTATACTTGGGATGTAAGAGGGGTGGAAAATACCGAAAACCAGTGAAGCCCGAGGGGGATGAAGCCATGCCTAACAACAAGAGAAAGTTAAAGAAAAGTAATGTTGGGACAAAGAAATGTGAATGTCCTTTCTCATTGAGGGGGAAACAATTACCTGGTGAGGATTTGTGGGTATTGGAAGTGAGATGCGGCACACATAATCATCCTGAAATGCAATATGGCGAAGGACATTCATTTATAGGCCGACTGCAACCTCACGAGGAGACTATTGTTACTGAGATGTCATCCTATTTGGCACGGCCGAAGGATATTTTATCATCGTTGAAGCATCGTGATCCTTCCAACGCATCTACTATGAGGATGATATACAATGCACGAGCTAAATATCGGGTGAAAGCAAGGGCGGGATGTAACCAAATGCAGCAACTGATGTACAAGATCCATGAGAACGGATACTACCAGTGGCATAGGAGTGATGGTGACACAGATGAAGTTCGAGACCTATTTTTTACCTACCCCACTAGTGTTGCTTTGTTGCATATATTTTCGGAGGTGCTGCTTATGGATTGCACATATAAAATAAATAGGTACGGTCTCCCTTTATTTGAGGTGGTTGGTGTCACGTCAACCGACTTGACATTTTCAGTGGCCTATGGATATATGACTGCGGAGCACGAGGAGAATTATAGTTGGGCATTGTCAAGACTAAAGGAGTTGATGAAAGATAACACATATCCTTATGTCATCACTATGGACCGTGAGGTAGGATTGATGAATGCCATATCGGATGTGTTCCCAGAAGCACGACACTTGTTATGTAGGTGGCACATTTCAAGAAATGTGTTGGCTAAGTGCAAGAAGTATTTCAATGCAAGCATGTGGGAGAGCTTCCTTACTAGGTGGAACACACTTGTCCTCACACAGACAGTGGATTCATATCATCGTAGCCTTGAGCAATTTGAGATAGACTTCTCATCTTACCCAGAGGCAATTAGCTACGTGAAGAGTGCTTGGTTGGATGATTACAAGGACAGGTTTGTTTCTGCATGGACTGATAAAGTTCGACACTACGGATGCACGACAACGAATAGGTTCGTCACCTGACATAAAAAAATTCTTATACATTACTAATTGTTTCATACATTATAATGTATAATATTCGTTCATTGATATGGTGTTTGATTTGCTGGCAGTTGAAATGGAACCTCAGGACCTCTCAAGGCACTTTCGACAGTTGTTAGGATAGGATACATCAACTACTAGAGCTGCAACATAACGAAATAAAGTCTTCGTTCGAGAGAAGTAAACATGTTGTGCAACACCATTTTCGGCTGCAAGTTTTCAAGGAGTTGCATGGGTTAGTGTCTGTAACTGCCTTGGAAATCATCCTAAAGGAGTTTAAACTGGCAAACATATCAGGGTTCAAGATGCGAGAGGACTGTGGGTGTCCGATTAGGAAGACTTACGGATTACCTTGTGCTCATGATATTGTTCAGATCCGTGCTGAGAGAAGGCCTATTCCTATGTCTGCTGTTGATCCCCACTGGCAGAAGTTGTCCATCACAATCGATATCGACCCCTCGAGCCATGAGACTCCCCATGCTTCCCTTGAACATCCTGCCCTGGAGGCATGTTGGCAGGAATTTCGAGATAAATTTGAGCAAGTCATGGCAGGAATTTCGAGATAAATTTGAGCAAGTCAGTGAACATGACAGGCAGATTATGTTAAGAAAGCTGACTGAAATTTGTCACCCCGATACCACACATCTAGGGGAGCCAACTGTGAAGATAAAGATGCGAGGTCGCCCTGGAGTTAGAGGTAGATCGAGGAGCAAGTTGGACACTAGCACCAAACGTGTGCTTATTCTAGCAATATTTTCATTTTCATCTATTAGTTAATTTCTTCACTATCATTTTTAATAATCGAGCACTTATGTATTTTACACTTTGAGTTAGAAAATTAATTCTGTAATAAGTGAAATTCAGGATTTCAGCAATAAGCTGCGACAGGAATGATAAAAGTCAGCCAGAGGAGGCTTAAATTTTAAAATGTTTTCAGTAACAAGATGCAGACTAAGTTTCATAATTTCGGCAAGAGATGGCCGACTTTTTACTGACTGGTCATTAGTTTCTTGCCGACTTTTTATTGATTTGTCATTACTTTCTTGCCGACTTTGTTCAACCTCTGATGACATAATAATAAAATAAGTGAGTTGACCAACCGATCATTGTCGTTAAAACCTTGTATAGTAACAATTCTTTAACTTCAACTTTAAAAAATCCTGGTTTTTCTTTTTACAACAAAGATACCAACATAATAAACATAATAAATATGTTATATAAATGATTACAGGAAAAAAATATCACAAGTGCAAATGGATGATAATTAAGATCATGAATACCGACATTGTAATTGCAAAAAAAAATAATGTTGTTTACATAAGTAACAAGTCAATGAAACATGACACAGATTGCTTATATATCACGAATAAATAACTAGCTAATGTCGGGGCCGTCGCCGATAAACATGATGGATATCAGGGGCAGGGTCATCATCGGGTATGACATGGTCAGGGTATCCCGAGATGTCACGAAGCTGCTGCATGTAGTAAGCTGAACTCTGACGCATTTGATAACGTGGTCTGGCCTCAACCTCTCTATCGAGGCGGAGAAATCTCATCCAGTGTTGCAAGTCATCATCTGTCATCACATATTGAGCATCATGCTGGGAGCTACTGCAAGCATGCGCTAGAGCAGACCTCTGAGTCGGGTTCTGGATAATTGGGTGTGACACTCTCCGGAACCATGCCAAGTAGCCACCATCTGTGTCAAGACAGGCTTTGACGACCAGATTTGGTCCTTCATGTAAATACGCGGGGACCACATGCAGCACCCAATTCCTCCAATTATCAGAAACCAAGCTGATAAGTGCACTCTTCTTCGGCGTTAGGCGACCTCTTATGGACCTAACCGCAACTCGCTTGCACGGCCCAGGAATCCACTGAATGAACCCAAACTGCCTAAGGACTCGATCGGGATGATAACCCTCCAGATACTCCATGAGGCACAAGGTCCCACAAAATAGGCTGATATCCCAAAATGGATGATGAATTCGACCGTCGTGATATGGAGTCCAATCAATCTGTTTCACATCCGTAAACATGAAAAAATTGCAGATAAATGCGCTTGTTACGTTAGATTATGGTGAACTACTTATGTAAAAGAGCATAAGTGAAAAAAAATATGAATAAACTTACACTCTGATAATCAAGTGCATCCAGTTGCTCCCGGATTGCCCTGAGCCTATCAGTGGTAGCTCTGACTTCACGATCTGCGTCCCACATCAGAACCCTCGGCTCGTGCAACTCATATGCCGGAGAATGCACAACCCGCTGAGACTTGAAGTGCTCATATATCCCATGCTTGTAGCAAGGATATCGGACCAGCAAATTGCTTACACCTCCACTGACAACCATGTCCGAGCTACATATACAGATATGCTAGCACTCCTGCACCCCAAGCACAACTATGTATACCGCGCACGTTCGCTAATACTTGCAACAGACTACAATTCACTATAGTGCCGGTCTTGTCGGAGAAGACAGTACAATCGAGGAGGTAAAGAATGTAAGCTCGAAAATAGGCCTGAATCCTCTCCTCCGTGTCAGTGTCATCGAAGTGACTATATCGATCCCTTCAGTCGTACAAAGGATGCATCAGTCTTCTTTACGAGCTCATCTCGCGCATCTTCCAGGCTACACCCGAACAGCCTAACAAGCAACTCCTCTTTGCTCGACTGCTCCTGTCCCAGAGGTATACACAGTGCTCGTCCAGAAATTTGAATCCCATATGTACAGGCAACGTCATCTAATGTGACCGTCATCTCTCCCCAAGGCATATGAAATGTGTTAGTCTCCGGATGCCACCTCTCAACAAAGGCGAAGACTAACACTCTATCCACATAGCGATAGAGACATCTCATCAGTGGAGACAAGCCACTTGCCTCCAGAAGTGTGTGAAACCTAAGCTTGTTGCTTCTATCTTGCTAGATATCCCATTTCACTAGTTACTCGTGGTGGTGTATACACTACAAAGGATCTCTTTCCTGCGTTTTGTGTTTAATGACGGGTTAGGCAAGTTTATTGCACAATATCGATATCTATATCACCACAAATATTATGATTCTATTGTTACCTTTCCTTCCCAAATATATCTTGCAACGTGGGTTGCGTACTGGCTGAGCAAGGACCCATCTTCTGGGCCTCCTGGAAACGGTGCAACAACGACAATCTCTTCCTCCTCTGGAATGTCATCAACATCTGCATCGACGTCAACTTGTGCTGGAAGCTCGTCCTCTATTCGCACTCCGGAGGATGATGCTTCCTCAGTTATATTACGCCTACGACTGTTGGAGGCCGTAGGTGCTTCCCTGCCAATCCTGAGTGCCCTACGAATGTTCTACAAAGACAACAAAACAATATATTAATATTGTCCGAATAGATAAAAGGACAAATGAAATGATTCACAAGAAATAACAGTAGAAACTCAATATGATGGATAACACAGTTCTCAAATAGATATAATTTCAATGATTGTTAAGAAAAAAAAATCTTATCATGACTATCGGAACTATGTAGAGGTGGATGAGTAAGTAGATGTGCTAAATTATTTGAAAGAAAGAAAAATGAAAGAAGATTATATCAAATTTATTACAATAACTCTTTTCAAGTGATAAAAAAGTATAATCAATTTACAAGGAGGTTGATATTGTATAATAATTTTGAAGATGATGATTTCACTCAAACCTTTATGGAGAGGTCTAAGATGTATAATAATTTTAGAGGAATAGAGTAAGCATTTTACCTCTCTTGTACGATGAAAGCGAAAGATGATATGTCCCACATAATGTAATCATTAATGTAAAAATACCTCTCTTGTTTTATTATCCCTTAACATGATATTTAAAGCCAACAATTGAAAAGAGATCATTATTATTATTATTACTATTATTTTTTGTGGGTATTTTAATTTCTCTTTATTTCAATTTTCCCATTTACACTTTCAATTATTCGAACCTAAATATAATATTTTAAAATAAATAAATTTTTAATATAAACTTTCATCAACAATTAACCTTAATATATCTACATGTAAATTATATCATAATATAAAAAGACAAATTGTTAACTTCAAATACACATCATAATTTTTTTTCAAGTTGAAATAGAATATTTGATATGGTCTCTTAAGGAGGAAAGAGGAAAATGTGTATAAATTAGTGAGACTACCAGCAAATTATATTCTTAGAGAATGGTTATTTCTTGAGCAATTAAAAGCTCCAACAATCTAGTCTGCCTTTCATCACAAGAGATATTGAGATATATACATTTATGCATTTAATTGAAGAGATTTAAATTGGATAATATACAGCTTTCGAACAACACCTCTAAAATTGCACCACCCTAGAGGCAAAGAAGTAACCAAAGGATTTAAACTGATCCCTGTTCTTGCAATATCGAATATTCAATCAAAATACAGCTAAATACTTCGCAAAATGTCAGCCACTACTGGCCGACCATGTGGAGAAAATTCTGAAACAAGAAGCCGAGTTTCTTTTAAAAAGTCTACAACAACTTGCCGAAGATGTTTGATATTTTTGGCATCTTATTGCCGAATGGATTGAAGAAAGTCGGCCACTACCTACCGACTCTAAACCAGCAGGACTCAACAAAAAATAGAAGTTATTCCAATCCACAAAGTTACACCTATTTCAAAGCTGCAACTACTGCAATTCAGACCTTGTAGAAATGTGTTGGCATTGCATTTTTACTTCAATTTCCATCACAAAATTAATACTATGTATATAAATTTTTGCCCAATTACAATGAATCAATTTCTGGAATCATGCATTTCGCATTAATGCATACTCCAAGAAATGGCAATGCAAATTCACAAACTCACAGAAGCAGTACATGAAGTAACAAAAATATGGTAATATGTCAAAGTCAGGGAAGGTTGGCGGCTAAAAATGGTCATTGTCAGCGGCTGATGTAGCACTCAGTCGGCGGCGGCAGTTGGTCTTCTTGCTGCTCCGTCGGTCTTCCTAAGCTGGCCGGTAGCAGTCTACTTATGAGAAGGGTCGGCAGTCTCTCGCAGAAGGTTGGGGAAGAAGGAAGGGGGTGTGTGGTTATAAGTATTTGCAAATGGGATGTATGCATTTTTGTTTTTCTACCTAGGATATTTTAGGAAGTTTGGGATGTGTTTAAATAAAAATGGAGGGTGTTTTAAGAAATAGGTGTGTGTAGATAATAATTATTGAGTGTGTATATCAGCTCCCATGGAGAATTTGATTTTCTGAGTAATTATGAGCCGATTAATAATATGGACATGTTATAAAATTATATAAGAAGAATTTTTTGCACTTTTAGTTTTTAAATTAACCAAAATCCCTCTTTTATCCTATAACATTTTTCACTTAGTCATGCAGGTCTATTATTTTTATTTTACATTTTTGGATCCTATAATATTTTTTATGTGACCAAATTGATCCTTTTTGCATTTTTTTATATTTTCAGACAAATTAAACCATTTTTAACCCTTGAGGGTATTTTAATATGTTTGCTGTATCAGATTTTTCTAATCGATTTAAATTAAAAAAATTCAGCCCCATCTTTATTTACAACCCGATTTTTATCAACACTTTTTTTTATCACAACTAAGGGTGTAAATGAAAATGGGGCTAAATTTTTTTAATTTAAATCCATTAGGGGTATATGATACAGTGAACAAGCTAAAATACCCTTAATGGCTGAAAAATAAATGATTTACTTTGTTTGAAAATACAAAATACATCTAAAATTACTTATCTGGTTACACGAAAAATATCGTATGATCCAAAAAGATAAAGTAAAAGTTATGGATCTACACGACTAAGTAAAAAACGTTATAGGACTAAAAAGGAGATTTTGCCTTAAATTAATAATATGGATATATTTTGTATTCCCTTGATCCCTCACTAATTTTAATTTGATAACTTTGGTCCATATTATTTTATTTTGTTAATTTTTTTTATCTATTTTTGCACATTTGATTATTTTCACATAAAACATGTTTTTAGCCTTTTTTTTTAAAAAAAAAGATTGAGAAGGATATTTTGGAAATTTTAACCTCATATTGGATTTGATATTTTATTTAAAAAACTTTAAACCAACTCAACTATCCAAGATATTTATTTTATTTTTACATCTAATAGTTTATATTATTTTCAATAAAATTTCTCTAAAATATTAAATATAATATCACAATAAATAATTTACATATAAATTTTTTATATTCATATTTCACAAACATATTTTATATATTTAGATTTTATATTATATATATTCATAATTATAATGATATGTCTATAATTTTTATAGATTTTTGAGTAAATGAACTTTATATCCTAATTTTTTTATTTAATTAAACAAAAATTTTCAGTTATAATAAACGGAAGATTAGTAGAGGGTTAAGGTTAGAAATAAAATAAAATACATTATGCACTAAAAAAAGTCAAATAACTGACAAATTATCATAACCCAAAGATAAATAAAAGGTAGAGGACTAAAATACCAATCTTTCGTATTATTATAATTGAAAATTTTAATTTAATTAAAAAAAATAAATAGAATATAAAATTCATACTCACCAAAATCTTTAAAAATTGTAGATACGTCATTATAATTTTTAATATATAAAATTTATTTGTGAAATATGAATATAGAAAATTGATAAATTGAATTGTTTATTGTGATATTATATTTAATATTTGAGATAAATTTTACTTAAAACAATATATTTATATATATATATAAATATATTATTAGATATGAAATAAATGTCTTTAGTAGTTGAGTTGGTTAGAATCTTTTTACTCAATAACTAAAGTTTGAATCCAATCTGAGTCAAACAATTTTATTTTAAGTACAAGAAAAGTGGGGACAATAAAAAATGATAATCTATCTGATGGGCAAACGGATATAACCCAAAAGACCCAACTTGAATGCTCGATAACTTGACCCAAAGAGTAAAAAACTAACGCAATCTATTCTTGGCCCCAGATTTATGGAAGTCTATAAACATATTAAGGTCTTTTGGTATAACCATGACTTCTTGGTTATCTCAGTAAACTCCACGACTATCAAGTTTAGAATTATGGCAAAGATAAAGGTCGTTGAAGACCACCCACAAGGTCGCCCAGACCACTATAAAGGTCTCTAATGAGTCTATAAGACTCCTAGGCACTCACAAGGTCACTAAAGAGCTCTACAAGTCTCATATATATTATTGAATACACACTTAATAATCATCCAGATTCTTTAAGAAACTTAGTGTATTGTAACAAGGAAACTACTTTTAAAAAATCACTATAAAGATTGAAGGGATATACTTCCTTCAATCAACCTGGATTACAAGGGATATAATTGATTCTAATTAGGAAACTACTCCTAATCCCTGGGAATCAATTATCCTCTTAGGGACATCTTGATCACGAATCAAGGGGGACACACAATCTGGTACGCTACTGAAAAACATTTAATTTGAGTTACACTTTCTAAACAAGGAAGCCACTGACTCTTTATGATTTTTGATAATATAGTGTACTAGGACAATGACAATTTGTATTTATACTTTTTGATGTTATATATATGAGATTGATTTATTATATCTATTGTTTCTATGAATAATATTATCTACTATTTGTTCATTAAGTATGTGACTTAATAGTAAAATCCTTTTGGCAATAGTTATATTATTCTAAATAGTCTCTATTCGATTATTATTGTTGGAATAATAATAAACTAAAAATAGTATGTAATCTGACTGATGATTATGTTTTATTGATCATGAATATAGGATATTTAAGTCAAAGCATAGATATATGTTAGACAACGATGTATTGGACATAACCCAAAATGAGAATATTGCATGGATTATGTCATAAGTACTTCTTATCTTTATAGTCATAATTGAGTAATTCGACCTGATTTCATCATGAATTTCTATATGAGGAATTTTATGCCTTGACCTAGTTTAACTTTATCTTTAACCGGATGACTGCGTAGGCTTTAGTTGGACAGAGGATGAATCATAGAGAGAAATGTGAATGAAACGGACGGGATTTATCCCATTCATTTTGAGTGAACATATCTTTGGACCCTCTTGATAATTTAAATTGTGAAATGCATGGTCATGCTCGAATGAACTAATGAAGGGTTATTAGTATTATTTGATTAGACACTTTCATCAAGGATCAAGAAACGAATGATTAAGTTACAAAAGGATGACGTAATCTATGTCTTATGCTTAATCTGGATATTGTGTGACGAAGGGACTAAATATTGGACTTTAAAATAGGTTAAAATCAAACCAACGATTTTACTTAACTTTAGTAGTCATAATGTCTTGGTAGAGATCACTTATGACTTGTGGGTTTAGGCTCACTGCCAATGTTAAGTGAACCTATTAGGTCACACACTAAAGCGAGTAGTTACGGCTTTTTTTTTAATGAATTGAAAATTTGTGTCCAGATTCATTGAATTATGATTTCAATTAACTTGGCAGATTTTCTTTTTAATAAGAATTTTAAAAGGAAATTAAAATCACGTTTTGATGAGATAAAAAATTCTGAAATTATTTTTGAATATTTTTTAGTTATAATTAGATTTCCTAACTGTAGGGAATTTCATGTTTTTTAAAATATAAATAGAAAAGAATAAGGCTAGCTAGGTTTATCAGTTTAATCTATCTGATTAAAAAAACCTAGCTGTAATTATTCTTTTCTCTCTGAAACTCCACCAACATCATCCCTGTATTTTTGAATATTCGATTCAGGAAGTTTTTGGTTCTAGCAAACCTACATCAGTCTATGAAGTCTTGTTGTGTGGATACTAGTAGAGGGCGTTCGAAAAAGGTAGCACCTTAGTCGTAGAAATAGGACTGTTTGGTTAAGTAACAATAGAAAAAGGTATGTTCTTCTCAACAAATTTGTTTTACATAATGTGCGTGGACTTTGAATCCTAACAATTTTATCCCATACAATCCGTTCTAATTTGATTGTTGGAGTTATCCCCACTCAAGTGGTCTTGTCTTCCCTTCTTTGTTCTTACAGGCACCATTTGCGACGGGGTGACTCGGAGGTCTCTTTTGACCTCCATCACTTTTAGCGCCTTCTGTGGGAAAGTTAAACAAGAGTTTTACTAAAACACTAAAAATAAAGTAGCAATGGTACGAGAACAACCTGCAAGATGTGGGGACGTCCACTTAGAACGAAATTGAGCATCGGAGAGACCGTAGGGGAAATCGACCCCAAATCCATAGGGAAGTAAGATCAACAACCCGATTTTTAAAATATTTAAACACAATTGAGATACGATACCTACCTTTCAAAAGATTTTGCAAACAAATATTCACCTTATTCTTGTCTCGATCACGATCTACTCGCTTCGGGTCTTTTGATCTATTCCCTTAGTTTTGTCTTGCTGAGCAAACTAGGAATAAAGGAGGAGCTATAGAGTGGTGTCTAAGGTTTTCTTCTTCAACAGACATACTGCAACTTTTCAGAAAGAAGCGTTGCCTAATTTCTGATTATCATATTATATTAAATAATCCTAAAATAACATAATTAGGATTTGGGCTACTATGGGTCATAATCCAATAAGCCATTCTTGATTTAATTAAAGGTCCAATAATTAATCATTGGATCATAGATCCAAAATAATTATCTTGGCCCTTTAATTAAAAAACCCTTTATTTTTTTAAATCCAAACCCAACAATAATTAATCTTATGGATCGAAGTCCAAATTAATTATAAGACCAATAAAAATAAATTAGATAGCCACACAATTATTATATTTAACCCCAATTATAATTAACTTTATGGACCTAAGTCCAAATTAATTATAAAACTAAATAAAATAAATCATTCAATTTTATTCAAACCCAAATAATTAATTCCAAGGATTTAATAATCCTTAATTAATTATTAAAGCTTCTTAGAATAAACGTAATTCCTCTTCATTTCCTATTTTACAATGATACAAAATCACTTGTAAATAATAGGGTTAGATGAGGGATCTAAAGACATAATGTTCTTGGCTCCATAAAATTATCAAAATACCCTTGCTACATAATAACAACATAGTTAGTCATTTTAAACATCTTCTAATATCACCATAAGAAGATGATGTACTCAAGACACATTGCTGTAGAAATAGAAAGCTTGTTGAGATAAATCTCAACTTTTAGTCTTAGAGTTACTAGTGTATTGACACATTTGCCCATCTATGTAACCCCCACCATTTAGCCTAGGTCTGGTGTACTATCACATTATTTAATAGCATCTACCATCCTTTGGTATCTAGTTCAATCTGTTAAAATTCACTTGAATATTCAGTTCTATACTAAATAGTACCACCAAGGCATTGGGTTCAATGAACTAACTTGAACAATCCACAAGGAGGAGATTAACCCTGCTCATAAATGAGATGGCATAGAGACCCTTTTATATAGGTTAGTATTAACTAATTAAATCAATGTACCTAACATAAAAGGCTATTGGTCTCATACATAAGAAACCTCTTCCGTGTTATACTAAGGCACAAGGACCGACCTTTGCCAGACCACCATCACATATTCATGTCATGGGGAGGTGTCCATGCAGTAGCAACAGTGATACTATTATCTTTTCTTTGATAATACCTTTAAAAAACAATCACTGTATGACCTAGTTCTACATATACAAAATGTGCTAACACAAATAATCCGGGAACACTATTCAATAAGTAAAGGTATGTCACCCTACTTAAAGGAGATTGACATGTTATGACCTTTATTCTTATGATTTAAACTTTCGATGATTCATACCTTACGTTGCTGAATGTCCCAACACATAGATCACTATTTAAATCAAATTGGACCTTACTGTATTGAAATAAATATATGCATTAAAAAAAATTCAAACAATATCTCCAATTTTATTAAATCATCAATTACAGAAAAATCTTAGTCATTTTGAGCAGAAATCCTTCTTGTCTCCCACTTGCACAAATAAGACTAACTATCATATTCCAACCCCCATAGCATCTAGATATCTCTAAAGACCCTCTCTGCAAAAGGTTTAGTAAAAAGATCTGCTAGATGATGCTCTAAATGAATTTGTTCTTCCACTATCTCCTTTTTCTGAATGAAGTCTCAGATCAAGTGATTCTTCCTCTCTATGTGTTTGCCTTTACAGCGGTTTCTTGGCTCTTTGCACTATGTAACTGCAACACAATTATCACCACACAACATCATCGGCCTGCCCATGTTTGGTATGACTTCTAGTTCTATTAAGAACTTCCTGAGCCATACAACCTCATTAGACTTTTCTTTCTTTTCCAAGGAGCTATAGAAGCAAGAAGAGGACATGCATTCTTTCATCCTTATCATCCTGTCATCAGCACAGTAAATCAACATATGACCTCTAGTACTTTTAAGATACTTGAAGATATGCTTTACCGTTTGCCAATGCACCTCCCATGGGTTTGACTGATATCTGCTAACCATGCCTACGACAAAACAAATATCTGGCCTAGTACATAGTATGAGATACATTAGACTACCAACTATTGAAACATAAGGTATTCTACTCATCCTATCTTTCTCTTCTTGTGTAGTAGGACACTGAGAATAAGAGAAATGTAACCTATGTCTGAAAGGAAGTAAACTTCCTTTACATAGGTCCATCTTGTACTTGACCAATATCTTTTCAATATACAAAGCTTAGGATAAGCCTAATGTTCTTTGCTTCCTATCTCTTAGGAGCTTTATGCCAAGAACATAACTAACTTCTCCCATGTCCTTCATACTAAATTGACTAGATAGCCGAACCTTTACAATTGACAATACTCCTACATCATTCCCAATGAGTAGGAATCAAAGTAAAGAACAAGGAATGTCACAGTATTATTATCCAATCTCTTATAAACACAAGGGTTCATCAATATTTTGAATAAATCCATAAGACTTAATGGTTTCATCAAAATGTATGTTCCATGACCTTGACGCTTGCTTAAATCCATAAATAGACTTCTTAAGCTTGCAAACCATGTTTTTTTAGCCCTCTGCAACGAAACCATTTGGCTGTATCATATAGATACATTCGTTAAGATAGCCATTCAGAAAATTTGCCATATCTTGTAGTCATCATGCGATGG
>JAWZTD010000029.1:5291956-5304714 GCA_035221335.1 Echites panduratus
TTTTTGAAGAAAAAAAAAGAGAAAAAGAAAACCCTCTTAGATCATAACTTCGTTCCAGCTTTGGCTGGCTATGGTTAAGAATATGGAACCTTGCCTAACGTCTTTGTAAATCCTAATACTCCACTTGCAGTTCAATGTGACTCTTCTTTTGTAGTCTCTATTTAAAAGTAAGAACCTGACAATACCTACATTTGAAATTATAAAAATTAAAATAAAAAAAGTTTTGTTTCATCTACGGTTAATTAAAGTTTCTTTCAGCTACACACCATGACGTTTTAATTTTCAAAATGCAACCCCTAGAGATTTTCCTATTCCTGAGATCCTGCAAGTCAGTTTTAGGCATCAAATAGGCATGCAGGTATTTTCTCTTGAAACTCAATAATTTTGACCTCATTGCAGAATATTGGTCTCTAAACTCTTTCCGTTTTAAGGGCAGCAATCCAATTCAAAGAGCAGCACGGGCTCAAAAGAAATTTGTTTATGTTATATCTCCATAAACAAACTCATACATAATCTGATGGATAATAGAAAGAAACAATAGATAACAATTTTTCACAAATATTTAAATTAGAAAAACACACCAGTATAATATTTCTTGAGGCAAGGATGAAATGTAGTTAATCCAAGAAACCTGCATCATATATATTTTATCCATTTTCCTTATAAAAAAGTGTAATTCAGCACAGAAAATCCATGCATTTCATTCAGTTCAGTTAGGCAGGTACAGAGCATTTCTGCCCGACAACTAGAAATTTAAAAGCTCCTTTCAGAAGCCATAAGTTAAGAACGCTATAATGTTGAAGAAAGAAAAAAGATATATGTTCTAGAGACTACATTTCTTGATGCAGATATTCTATGTACAGATCCAGAAAATGCTTCCCAAAAGAGAAAAGCATTAAAAGGATTTTGCTTTATTTTTTAAATTTCTGGGGAACTATATTTAAGTATCAAATGTTTTATGGGAAGAATCACACCGATTGATTCATGAGCTGTACTTAGTAGAAGGCTCGTCTTCGTCTTCTGGTTGGCTTCACAGGAACAGGTACTTCATCATTGCCAGGAAATTCCCAATTGGCAATGACTCCATCCCATGAAGAACTCGTGATCATAGGGAAATATGGGTGCCAATTGCAGTCTCTTACAGGTGCTTCATGAAAATCAAGCCTTGCAGCTCTATCTCCACTTACCTGCAGAGAGATAATAGAGAAAAAATGGATTAAAAGTAATCAAGTCATTCATGATATGATTCATTGTGGACAGAGCAAATTCAGGATCAACTAAAGCCCAGAAATTCATTTTAAAATCCCATACGCGAAACATCACATGTTTATGTGCAGATGTGATTGAAAGAGACATTTATAGTGTTTTAAACTAAATGGGGAAATTTATAGTTCGCTCAGTGCTCATATGACATAAATCAGTATCCAAATCTTAAAATGCAAAATAAAGACCTACTCCTTGCAAATCTGTCCTTGCTATAAGAAAACAACTGAAATATGCTTAAAGTTGTCAGTAAATATTCAACAGCAGAAGAAACAATTAAGCAATACCAGATCATAAATGTAGACAGAAGAATCAGTTGATCCAGTGTAGATATACTTCTGGCCGGTGCTGCAAAAATGATTAACAAATAGAACCGATCAGTAAAAGTGGAAAAACTGCAGAGAAAAATAACAGATTCAGGGACATCAATCATGGACTTCATTAATTTTTCAAGGACAATGAACTTCAAGGGCAGTTGCAGAAGAAAAGCCAACGACACTCAGAAAAATGGAACTAACTAACCTAAAGATTGCAAGAATAGGCATAATCAGCAAAGAATGTTGCTTCAACCTATAAATTTCCCCAGAAGTCCCATAACAAGAGAACTCAGGGAATAGCAATTGAGACAAACAGTTTTGAAACAAGTGAGGGCAAAAGAAATTAAACTTATGAGACCTTAGTCAGGAAAGAAATAGGAGATGGTTGAAAAAAATAAAAAATCAAAGGTAACTAAATGAGGAAAAATCATTGTGTCTCTTCTGTTACAGTTAAAGAAATGACAATACCATTGAATCATTTTTGTTTACATATCTATTAACCCTAGATACTCAATCATGTTTGCGTAATCTCCACAACTTTGAAGTCTCCAAGTAGTGTATAGGTAGTATACGACAGTATATAATCAAATAAACACTATCCCAATTAATAGATTGACCTTTGGTAGGTGGTAATGCCCAACATACCTCAGAGTCAGATATTCATTCAACCATTATCATTCAACACTGTATTCACACATTACCTAAATGCCGGAGAGAAGTAACACCGTATCAGAGTCCGCAGCACCGTGTGGCCTTTATATGTAAACAATGACTGGTCATCTGGATGCCTCAAATTTCTTAAACGTTGGGGATACTCTGACCATCTATAATCCCATGGTTCATATGTAGGTTTTCGTTTGCTACATCATAAAGAAATCATATGATCCCATATTAAGTTTGCTCTCAAAAATAGAACATCTTTGGTACATTGAAGAGGCAATTAATTAGCAAAGCACTTGAAAAGGTGGGGATAAGAAGGCAAAGATGTACTGTAAGGTCTCAATTCATTTTAATGGTCCATCACAAGAATCATTATCAAAAGGATCCAATCTGAAGAGCAAACAAGAATATGATTTTTAAACCATATTTTAAAAATTGAAAAGAAAACAGAAAAAGGGAGTCAAATTGACATACTAATTGATGTTGGAAGACATTTTCCGAATATCCCAAAGTTTGATGACCTGGTCCTTCCCATTTGAGATTAAGTAACGACCATCTCCACGGGTATCAATGAAAGTAATGCCTTCTAGATGTCCTGTCAGCATGCCAGCAGGTTGACCTCTTGAAGTAAGGCAACGTCTATCCCAGACCTGATGTAACCAATAAAATATGAGAAAAATATTATTTCCATTCTTTTAGTGCTCTTATTTCATGTAAGGCAGGTTGTAAACATTTGTGTTATTATTTTTGTAGACAAAAAAATAACAAGCCATGAGAATAAATCAAGTAATTCTTTGAAGTAGCTGGCTCTTTCTAGAAACTCCCTTGATAGAAGATAAGTGTAAAAGATTCTTCAAAAACAGTATAACAGCACTGAATAGGAACTACTGCATTGGGCCAGGTTCTATAACTCCACAGTGAATCTAGGTGCTGCATATGGTTAAAGTTGAAGGCAAAACACAACAACATATCATTTTTGCTTAAACTTTGTGTCAAAATTTCTGGATGCAGTATTCTACTTATTAATTTACTCTACCCTAAATCAAGTTTTTAAACAGTATAGAGAAAGCAAAACAACAGACCATGGTCTACCTATATCCTTGTATTTACTCAGAGCATGGTTATTTTATGTCGGACATCTTCAACATTCATCATTTACAATCAAAACTCAGAAACATGAGTAAGGCTTCCACGATTCCAATTCTTCCAATCTGAGTAGGATTAAAGAGAATGTACCTTACAGAGGTCATCGTCACTTCCAGAATAGATTACATGACCAGTCTCATCCGCAAAGCATACAGTGTTAACATCAGACTGCAATAGAACAGCGATATCAATATCTAGATGTTAAGGTTTTAAAAGAAAAGGGCAAGCAATTCCTGGCAAGTAAGTTAGAAATGGAATCAGTTCATAGATGAACCACTTATTGTATGGGTTATCATCAAATATAAGCTTCTAAATCAATCAGCCTCAGTATGCCACATCCATTCATACACACAAATTCTACTAGAATACCAGAACTGAATGACCAGATCCATGAAAGGTCAAGCGGCAAGCCTCTGCATACATATGGAAGTACCAATTTCATTTGGGTAGCAACTTTTGCAGCGTCGGAGCCAGTCAGACATTTAATACATGCTATTGACCAGAAAAGGAAGCAGGCAGCAAAAATATTTATCAAAGCAAAATTCTATAAGATTCCAGATAAATAATAATGACCTTGTAAGAACCTTTTGACAATGGTAAGTTCAAAAAATCAGTCATCCAAAATTACTATTATAACGCAAACAGAAAGAGGATAAGATAGTACTCAATCAGTCCCAAAAAAGGTACAAAGAAGATGATAAAAAATTTAAAGAATTTACTCTTTTCTACTTCCCAAATGAATCAACCAAATACATATTATCAATAAATGACAAAAAAGACAAAAAATCTAGAGAATTGCTTTTTTCCACTTCCCTAATGAATAAAGCTAAGAAGTTTTATGACACTATTCTTGAATCTCAACCCCAAGGAGTTCAGGAACAGAAGAAACTTGACTAATTTTACAGAATTTAAATGTTTTACTTCCTGTGGGAATTAGATGCAAGATGAAACAAATTTCCTGCATCATAATAAATTTCACATCTTGCAAGGCACCCCAGCAGCAATCAGGCAAAATAGTCCAAGTACCTACAGCATCCACTAACTTTGAAAAAGAATTGTCAATACCTCATGAGCTGGGATCTTAAGGCTCAGCTCTTTTGCTTGAAGATCATAGACATATATTGACCTATCACTACTGGCAGCCACAATTTCTCGGCCGTCTCTTGAAAACTTAACAGAGAAAATTCCAAAAGAGTAGTCATATTCTGAAGCATCAGAAGAAAACTCCAAGCCTTCATGAATTTCCTACAAAAGGTAAAAAAGATATGGAAGAAATCAGACTCATTCAAAGTCAACAGCACAAGTGAAAGGAATATCTACAAGGTGGAAGCATTCCTCAATTCACAAAATATCGAACAAAACAAAGCTTGATGTGTTAATTTGAAAATTAATCAACAATATAAACCATTTGTCGCTTTTGTAAGTGCCGGCAGTAGATGGATATTTTTACAACTACAACCTCAATTCCTTAACTTTCAGAAGACAGTTTTCCTACTCAATTACTGAAACCAAGGATTATACAGTTACTCATAATTCTAAATACTGTGAGAAAAAGGGGCATGCACAGTACGCATAGTGGATGTATTCTTTTTAATTAGATAAAATAAGTTATTATCATTTTGGCATTAGAATAAAAAAGGTTTTTATGGACAAAGGATTTTTGGTTCCTCTGTGATGGATAATAGTCGAACTCAGGATAAATACCGTAACATTTGCCAGAGACTCTGTTGCAGTAGATCCCACATCAACAATGTGCACTGTGGGAGATATACTTGAATAAACCTGTTCATATAGTCAAAATGGGAAATCAAATAAAAAACCTGATCTTTCAAGATGGCATACGTATATAGACGGTGAGGAGAAAAGTTACTGCAAGATTAATTACTCCTGCTACATCCTGCCTATCATATACTCCAAAAGCAGCATAGGATATGTAATGTAATGAAAACAGCTGAAACAGAAAACAACTGCCACATATTGCAAGAAGGACCAAGTCGAGTGTCTGTTGCAAAATTAGACATTTCAAAAGACAGGCCATTGAAGTTTACAAGCTTTGACTAAACTTATAACTAAAGATATTATTAATCTTGTGTTAAAAGCATTTGATACTTTTCCACATTTCTTCCAATGAACTTTACAACCTTTAAGTAAACCTTTAAACTAAGGATCTTATCAATTCTTCTGTTAAAAGTATTTGATATGTTTCAAAGGTTTTATTTTGTTAAATAAAAGCACTTAATATTTAATGAGCTTTCAGTTTACCACTGAACTTATTTCCTCTACAGCATGGGTGAAAAATGATATTTTTGAACTTCCAGGTTAGACCCAAGAAAGAGAAGATTGAGCTGCAAATTGAACCCAGCAGGTATTGAAAAATAAAAACCTTAACGGCATCGGCATCACCATAGAGTTTGTAAAAGCTGAAGAAAGCATGGAGTGAGAAAATGGCAATTTGTAAGTACCTCTAATTTGCAAACGTCCATTGAAAGTTCTTTGGCAACACTCATAAACACTCATAACCACATGGGTCCCCACATTACATATTTAATGTATATTCCTAAATATTTTTAATTTACATTCCACACGATCACCACTTCAATAACAATAATTTAATTATTTTTCATTTTATCCAACATATGCAACCTATTCATAGAAACATCCATCCAAATCAATAAAACATAAATCCTTATAAAACTGAAATTTTTATTTCAATTAAAATAAAAAGTAATTTTTCAACTTTATGTTGTTCGCCAGCAAACCACTTGTGCACAAACCGTTATATAGTCTCTACAACTTACAAGAAAACGTTGATCTGCTGACAGAGAAGTATCAGTAATTGTCCAGCGCAAGCTTCTGGCTCTAATGTCCTTTTGAACCTTCCATCCTTTATCAACATTATATATCCTAATATGGCTATCCTGTTCCAAAGGAGAAGGAGACCATTAAACAAATCAAACAGAAAGGAAAATGAATTTTCTCATCCATCCATATGCCTATCATTTCTTACAAGAATCATGGGTACCTGAAATCCTGCAACAAAAAGACAACCATCCTCAGAAAATTGGGAAACATAAGCACAGCTTCTCATCCTATCAATCACTGACGGACCATTAATTGGCAAATACCTACTTAGAACATGGCAACAATCTGCCAACGAGAACCTCCCTCTCCCGCTATAATTCCATTCCCTCCCAGCCAACATTTTGACTGGTGAAACAGGCAACTTATCATTGCCAATAAACACTCGGCTAAAGCGATCATGTGGGGCTGTCCCCATTTTCGTTAGTTGTGAAAGATCGTGAGCAAGGTACTTAGGTTCTTGAATGATCCCTTCATTTCCACTACTAGAAGCATCCGAAATCCTTCTGGCCCTACTCATTTTCTTTACAAACTTCACTCCTTGCCTACAACTACTACTCAGCACCCTTATATAACCAAGTTAAGCTGTTGTCTTACAAAATTTTCCATTCTCAAATAGGCAGACTCAATCAAATCCTTTTCCCATAAAGAAAATTATAAAAAACTTTTTGGTTCTTCAAAATTCACCGATTCCTGAACCACCTGGAAAAAAAAAACTTGTCATACCATCAGAGCACCAAAAATTCTTAGAAAAAAGAAAGAAGTACCAATTAGGCCCATATAAACAAGTATCTAAGCCTCAAATTCAACAGGAAGCATAGAAAAGTACCAAAACAGATAAACAAAACAATTCCCAAAACTTCAAAGAATGCAAAACTGACAAAATGGGTAGCCATAAATTTCATCGGATCAATTTTATCCAGAAATTAAGCTATAGAATTCCACCAGCAAGGGCAATCACCACATCAGCAGACGAAAAAATATCCATCCAATACTCCTAAACAAAAACCCGAAAAAAAAAATCCATAAATGAATTGAAAAATTACAATTGTTACCTTTAAGAGTAGTAAGTAAGTAAACTGGTGTTTTTAACACAAATTTTAATTTGGAATTTCTGTGAATAATACTCCTACTGCTGCCATAGGCTGAAGTTGGTTCATACTGGGCAAGGTGGTCGTTGCTGATGATTGGGAAATTTAATTTATAGTCCAGAGCGGTTGGCTTCACTCCGTACATGGAATCCCGACAGTCTCAAGTGTGCTTCACGCGCACTATTCTGTCAGTAAAAGGTTTAAGAAGTGAGAGATAAACACATATAAATAGTTAAAAATATATAAACATTAATAGAAAATTAATAAGGCAACTGGCAACTGGCAACTGGCAACTGGCAACACAACAGAGTAAAATTATCCCAGTAACATCATTTATTAGGATAAAAAACGTCAGATATCTCTAATTTTTTAAAAAATTTAGTTAGGTTAGTTATTGCCTTCAACCTAAAAAATCGTATTAAAATACGCCCTTCCGTCCATTTTTGATTTTAAGCCCTAACGTTATTGTTTTTAAGACGGGATCGGATCGATCGATAGGGCACGTCTGATCATGAATTGTTTATCAAATCGATTCAAAATAAGGTATTGGATCATTTTTTATAAAAACTATTCTCTAAATGAAAAATCGAAATGGACCCGACCTGTCCAACTGACCCGTCTAAAGGTGAATCAACTGATTTTTCAAAAAATACAAATTGGGACCAAATTAGTCAAAATTTCAACAAAAAAATATATATTTTAATATCAAATCATTCTTCAATCAAATTATAAATTTACTTATTTAGTTATATGATAGAAATTACTCCAAATATATGTCATTATTAAATATTAATAAATAAATATAATATCTTATAATCATCAAGTTTACCCACACTAAAAATTACCATGTTTAAATCATTATAAAATAAATTCTATTATTATAAATTATAAAAAATACTATTTGTATCATAGCTGTAAATTTTATTTGAATATTATTGTTCATGGGGGCCAAAACGGACATTCGGGTCACCCCACTGCTATGGCGCCTGCAAGAACAACCAGAAAGGAATTAGACCACTAAAGTGGACAGTCAACCTTATGATAATTCCAACGATCAAGTCAGTCACCAGAAAGAGTTGAAAAAAATAGAGAGTATACCCCAGTAAACTGAATGTATTCTCCTTGCCTTTGATCTGTGATCATGATCTCTTATTTTGGTAGAGGTTAATCAATTTCCTCTAATTTAAGGTTCATGCCCTGACGGAAATCAATTATATCCCGTGTGATCTGGGATGATTGAAAGAGATTGTATCTAGAAAATCTTTGATCATATTCTTCCTTTGAGAGTTTTCTTGTTGGAGTGTGTTATGTTCCTTTAACAAGTCGTGGTGATTGTTAGGAAATGTTTTATGACCTCCACAGGTCTTTGTGGAGCTCTTTGGAGACCTTGATGATGGTCCACGACCTTCGAGGATGTTCCTAGGACCTATATCTTTGCCATAAGTCTCTGACTTGTAGGTCGCGAACCTTAATGAGATAGTAGAAGGTTGTGGTCATGTAGAAGGACCTTTATGAGGTTTTGTGAGCATATGTTTATAGACCTTCTTAGGTCTGGACTGTATAGTAGAACGAGTCGGATCTTTACTCTTTAATCTGTGTTTATGAGTAGTTGGGTCGTACTCATTTTGCCCATCAGAAACAATAAAAAAAATTAAAAGATAAACCATTATCAAATTCATAAATCTTTCTAAGAAAAATAATTTAAAATTTTTCACATAAATTTTGTTAAATATAAAAAATTCAATAAATTAAAAGAAAAGGTATTTCAAGAAAAAATGATGTGATTCCTAGGAATTGAAGTACACACCCAATTAGAAACTTACCCCAAGTCCTCATCAAAGATTATGGTTAGTTTCATTGACCTATGTTGTCTTTCAACATTAACCAATGACTTGTGTTTGGTAAACAATTCAAACTCTAACCAAAGTGTTGAAAAGCCCTTAAAAAGTTCCACAAGAACCCTAGAAGAGTTCTAGCAAAAACCCACAAGAAAGATCACTTAGATCTTAGTTTTGAAACTCTAAGAGAGAGGACTGTTTTTCATTTCATAAAAATATGCTATCTATTACAACATAAGAGAGTATCTATAGTCAAATTTGAAAGAAAACCTAAGGGATTAATTTAGGGGTGTTATGACATAAAATACCCCTCCAAAATATCAAATTTCCTAATTGAAAATTAAGGCTGGCTGAAATTTATTCCTCTACTAGACAATCCATCTTTCAACCATGTTTCTCCAACAATTGTTGTCCTTGTGGCTAGTTCTTTCACCCTTATTTGATGCTTGTTTCTTGGATTAATTCAACTTGGTTTTTAATGCATCAAAATGTGTTTTAACAAGCTTCTTAAACATCTTATTCAAGCTTGAATTTGAAATATAAGTCCTTGTAAGAGTTCTTTTTAACTCCAAGCTTGAATTCATCAAACAAGGCATGATGGCATAGTTGCTTGTCTTTGTCAAACACCTTTGTCTTCATGCCTTTCTTATACTTATTCTTGAAATGTTTATCTTCATAAGCTTCAATCCTTCCTTGGACCTCATCATTCCCTCCTTCTTTGAAAAGATTTGTCCTCAAATCTTCAAGTCTTGCAAGTAGATTTATTATTGAGAACAAACTCCCTAGTAGTTTCAATCAAAACTCTTTGGACTCAATCATCCCCCCTCACTTCAAAATGATTCGTCCTCGAATCTTCAATTCTTAAGTTGAAAGAAGATTAATTATTAACATTGATTAAAAGATAAAGACAACACTTACCACATAGACCATTACTATCAAAGGCTTGATAGATATTTCTCCCCATGGAAGTTGTTGAACAAAAAGGCCTTACCATTCCCTCCTTGCAAGGTGGTGGTTTTTCCTTGAGTGATATGTATTCCCTTTCGTCTACAATAAACTCATTAGAAGAAGTAGAATGGAATACTATCCATTTTAAACTCAAAAGATATAAAATGATATCAATCATAACTACCAGTGGTCTATTACCCCAATAAGCATTGAACAAAAGAACTTCAAAGATAGAGTTTATGCATGTTAAGCGCCAAAATTTCATAATTCTTGCAATCAAGTCACAAAGCTTAAATCTCATTGGTTTATGACCCCATAAAGAATGGGATAAAAGAACACCAAATCTGGAATTTTTACACATTAAGCTCAAGAAACACTTCTTTCCCCAAGTTCTCATAAGTCTCCCGTCAAAATTATCAAACATATGTATAGGATTAACATTTTCTTTAAGATGGATATCATTGTGCTTATTCATAACCTAGAGATAATTCCACAACTCCCACACTTTCAAGACATCTCTATTCATAGCACAAAATTTAAACCATAATATCATGTAATTCCACCATACATGCCAAATAGAGATTAAGTACATATCAATTACAAAAGAATCTTCAACTTCATTGAAGAATAGTTTATCATCATGAAACATCTTTTCAAATGATTTCAATAAGCATTCACCAATAATCATAGGTGTTTTCTTCATGTGTGGTCCTAAGACGTGCTGTCCAAAGCAATATAATCAAAGGTTTAGGACTAACATATCTCACACACTTCATGTCATGATCCTCAATATTCAACAACTTCAAGAATTTATCGTGCTTAGAACATTCAAGATCATAAGCTTTGAATCTAAGAATCACTAAAAGATATACAATCCAAACATTCATGTCTATATTAAGTTCATGAAATTCCAAAACTTCCACAAAAGACAAATTCTCAACACGATATGCTTCATCATCAAGTCTCAACAAAGAATGATACTTCAATTGCATAGAATTTCTCTTTCTACTCTCAGTGAAGTACATTTCAAACAAGATAATCAATGATTTAGAATCTTTCGTGAGTATGAAAATTTCACCACAAATATACCAATTGCCATCAAGAATGGCAACATCAAAGATCCATAACAATCGATCATCCAAAATGAACTTAGAAATTCTACTCATATTAGTATCAAGGATGTGTTTCCATGAGAATTCTAAGTTATTCAAAACTAATGAATGTGTATCCAAAGTAATTCCATGAAGCTTAACCATGAACAAGTCATATATAGAATACATAGGCAGAAACAAAGCATTCCCTCAGGTAAAGATTCAATATGACTATAGGATTCAACATATTCCACTTGCCTTGAATCATTAAACACAAATACACAATCATGCTCAAATTCACATTGGTTCACATAACATTCCTTCACAATTTGAAATCTCAGAAAGTTGTAACAATACCCAAAGAAGTACAAGACATGCTTTCTTTTATCAAGGAATCATTATGTTCAAGTAGCAAGACCATCTAGCTTACACACATCATAAGCATTTCTACCATCATACCTCACCATAGATAACATTCTTTCATTTTCCAATTTCAATAACTTGTCAACAAGTGTGGATATGAGGGTGTACCATTGTAGTATTTTGCTCATCCTCACTTTATCATTGCCAAACTCTCTCTTGAGTAGGTCTTCAAATTCCTGAAATTTGGTCACATAAACAATAGAAGAAAAATTATTAGTGTTAGAATTGGCAGTAAGGATCAAATCACTTTCACTTTCCTTTTTCTTTTCACCCTCATTTTTCTCTTATTTCATTTCTTTTCTAACAATCTCATGTTCTCTTCCAAGCTCACTGTCACTCTTTTTCTCATCTTCAATCTCATTATCTTTTTCCTTCTCTCCTTCGTTTTCCACTCGGTTCTTTCTCTCTCTCTTGGTTTCTTTCTTTTCTTTCTCTTTCTCTCTCTTGAACTCCTTCTTCTCTTTTTCTTTCTCTCTCTCGGATTCTTTCTTCTCCTTTTCTTTATCTCTCATTCTCTCTTCATCTTGTTTCACTTGTAAAATTTCAACTTTCCTTTCAACAAGTGGCACATGTTCATGTTCATTTTCTTCCTTTACTTCAATTGTACTCTCTTGGACTTTCCCTTTTATCATGGCTTCTTGAAATAATATCTTACTCATGTCATCTAACTTGGCTTTAGCCTCTTGCTCTATGGGATTAAATTCCTTTACTTTAGAACAAGCACCTTGCATTTTAGTTGATGAAGAAAATCCTTAACTAGAACTCCCATGGGATTGCTCGCAAGTTGATTTCCTCCTCTTCAAGTATTTTTCAACTGTAATGGCCATTTGTACCATATCCTCAAGATAATCATAGTAATATAGTACAACTTCTTCCCAAATATTTTCATTCAAGCCATTGAGAAATCTATTATTTGCATCTTCTTCAAACTCCACTATGTTAGCTTTCTTCAAGGCTATCTCCAATTCTTCATAGTACTCCAACACACTCTTGTTACCTTGAGTAACAATTTTGTAGTAGAGTTTTGTTGTATATCGATCCCTCATGGTCCTTTTCATTTCCTTTCATGTAGTAATAGGTGTTCCACCCCATCTTCTTTCATATTTCATCAATTGATCCCAC
>JAWZTD010000029.1:5304814-5315763 GCA_035221335.1 Echites panduratus
CACTTCTTGTAACATTATTTCTACTTTCATTAAGTCGGAAGCACACATGAGAACTTCCAAAGTTTCTGGTGCCATGCACTTTTTGATTTGTCCCGTCTTTGGCCGCATTCACTGAAAGCACTTTCAGATGCCATGGTTGAAACAGGTGGAGTCAAAACATCCCGTGCCAATCTTGACAAAGTTGGGAATGTAAGGGAAATTGAACCCGAATCCATAGGGAAACGAGATCAATTGCCACTTTTGAAAATCTTTTACGCACAAAAGGAGAAACAATACCTAGCTTTCTTTGAAGATTGTTACATATAAGTCTTCTCCTACTTCTTGTCTCAATCAAGATCTACTCCGCTTAGAATCTTCTGATCTATTCCCTTAGTTTAGTCTTGGAGAGCATACTAGGAATGGAGGAGGAATTCTATGGAGTGGCGACAAGGGTTTTTACTTTTTCTCAAATAGACGTTCTAAAAGTAACATCCGCATAATTATGGTTGTCTCCTAATCATCCCAATTTCTATTTATGATAGAATATATAATAATCCTAAAATAACCTAATAAGGATTTGGTCTACTATGGGTCAAAACCCAATAAGTCATTCTTAATTTAATTAATGGTCCAATAATTAATCATTGAATCATGGACAAAAAATAATTAATTATAATACTAAATAAAATAAATCATTTAATTTATTCAAACCCAAATAATTAATTCCAATGACTAAATAATCCTTAATTAATCATTAAAACTTCTTAGAATAAAATTAATGCCTCTTCACTTCCTATTTTAGAATGATACAAAATCACTCATAAATATTAGTGCTAGATCAGGGACCTTAAGACACAATATTCTTGGCTCCATAAAATGACCAAAATACCCTTGCTACATAATAGCAACATACTTAGTCAATTTAAACATCTTCTAATATCATCATAATAAGATGATGTACTCCAAGACACATTCTTGTAGAAATAGAAGGCTTGTTAAGATAAATTTCAACATTTACTCTTTGATCTACAGGTGTGTATTGAGACATTTGCCCATCTATGTAAAACCAACTATTGAGCCTAGGTCTGGTGTACTATTACCTTACTCAATAGCATCTACCATCTTTTAGTATTTAGTTGAATCTGTTAATTAGTCCACTTGAATATTCACTTGAAGAATATTCAGTACTATACTAAATAGTACTACCATATTCTTGGGTTTAGCGAACTAACTTGACCAATCCAAAAGGGGGCGATTAACCTATCTCATAAATGAGATGGCATAGAGACTCACTTGTATAGGTCTGTCTTAACTAAACTAAATCAATGTACCTATTGTAAAAGGCTATTGGTCTCATACATAAGAAACCTCACCCATGTTATATTAAGGCACAAGGATCAAGCTTCGCCAGACCACCAACCCATACTCATGTCACGGGGACTTGTCCATGCAGTGGCAACAATGATACTTGTTCTCTCTTCTTTGGTAGTACCTTTAGAAAACAATCACTGCATGACCCAATTCTACACCTACAAAATGTGCTAACACAAGTAGTTCAGGAACATTACCCAATGACTAAAGGTAAGTCACCATGCTTAAAAGACACTAATGTGTTATGACCTTTATTCAATAGAAATTCCATTAAACGGTCAAGAAAAATTCCTTATGATTTAAAATTTTGGTGATCAATACCTTACTGTGCTAACAACATCTCAAATTTTTATTAAATCATTTACAGAAAAATCTTAGTCTTTTTGGGCATAAATCTCAACAGGTAAGTGGGTTGATTTAATTCCACCATAACAAAAGTGTCAAATTCTGAGTCTTCGCTACTCATTTGTGCTTGGGTTGCAATGTTATAAATTACCAACTCATTCAAACCTCCACTTGATGACGATGAACCTCACATCCTGATTTCTTGTTGAGATTCATGGTCGTGGACCAAGCGTTGAACTTGTCCAATCTAAATTAGCTACTTGATCTTCATGGCGGCATGGTTGTGGTTGGGGTGGAAACCTGATTTTGTACAAGTAATTGACGCTTGTTTCGACACCTGAAATCTTGAAATGTGGATACATATAAAAAGCAACACAGTACAATAATGGAATATCAGAATAATATTTCATCATTTGATATGTCACAATGGTCCCCATATTCACTAAATGCATGGCATACTTGAATTAAAGTTGGAATCATATGATGGGTAGTGCAATAATATTGGCCCAAAAGTAACTGCTTCTTTAAAAGTTTTCAAAAAAGAGGAGACAATGGAACCACTATCAAAAATTGAGCTATTTAAAAGAGAAAATCTAGTACTATTGCAAAATTGAATTAATTGATTTTTATAATAAGGAAGCACACTTTCTATCATATCATGGATAGAATTCCATCTAGTGTTACATCTAGTCTAAATTTTTTATAACTTAAACCTTGATCATGACAAAGATATTGAATTGTTGTGCTCTAACGGAAGAAGTTTTAATAAACCAAACAATATCACAAATAATAGTAACAACTTCATCAACAAGTTTAAAGCCATTTTTAACAATTAAATTCAAAACATGGCATGCACATCTATTATGGAACAGTTTTCCTTCAAAAATTGGATTTATTTCACTAACAAGAACAGGAACACTAGAATCATTATTTTTTGCATTATCTAAAGAAATAGAAAAAATTCTCTTCAAAATATTATATTCAAGAGTAGTAAATAAAATAAATTGTGCAATACTAATACCTGTGAAAGAACATTCAAACGGTGTAAAACAAATTATTCTTTTTTGAAGAATCCATTCAATATCAAAACAATGACAAGTAATACACAGATAATACAACCTAGTAATGGCTTTCCAAGAATTACAAGTAAGATTTATATCCTTTATTTCTTTAAAATTAGAAATAAGATCTTTTTTCATATTTTTAAAACATTTAATAAACATCACTTTTAAGTGTCGATCTAGGGATTCTTCTAAGTGTCGATTGTAAAGATTCAGTAACCATTATATTAAAAGTATCCATTTCTGCTATCCCAAAAGGAAGAATTTGTTCGATGGTCCACCTATCAATTTGTTCCCATAACAAATTTTTGGTCAAATCTAAAATTATCGTTAGTCCCCCCCCCCCATTACACTAATTTGTTTTTATTTTCTCAAATCCTCATTAAAGTTGGGATGTTCATTTTTCAAATGTCTAATTAAGGTCTCGTCTCACTCCCACTGTTATGTGCATATGTCTTCCCACAAACTATACAGATTGATTTTTCATCCTTTTTTTCACATAATTTATATATTAGTGATTTTTTTTTCTTTAGTCATACATGTGCTAGAGGAAGTTGTACCATTTCGTCCTAAACAACTAGTGGGGGTCTGTATTTCTTCGATATCATTGGGATCAATAACATCACCTAAGGTCTCTACTTCATCAGATTCAAGGAAATTGGTTCTAACATCATATTCACAATACCTATCAAATTGTTCTTCATCAATATTAATTTGGTGAGAGAATGAACGAGATCTATCCATTTTTAAACTGGATAATGAAATAAATTAAACTAAGTAAAAGTAAATCAAGTGACAAATAAAAACCAATTTCAAAAAAATAAATACAATCAAGAAAGAAATGAAAAGCAATTCAAATAAATAGAATTTAACAAAACTACCAAATTAGAAGATAAGTAGAGAAAAACCAACTTGAAATTCGGAACTCGGAAGAATTAGTTGAAAATTGTGGAAGATGGAAACTCCCCAACTCCTTCTAAATCTAAACTCTTCTTGCCAAAAATAAAATTTCCCCACCAAGAGAGAATTGATATGAGAGAGTAATAGGATGGAGAATGAATACAATAGAGAGATTAGAGAGTTTTTTGGTAAGTTTTTTTATATGGGATATGTATAGTTTTTTGGAGAAATGACCATTAGTGGTATTTCTGTAATTTTTTTTTAATTTAATGGCTACTTTGGTGCTAGAGGCAGGTTGGTTCACGGTCCAGGGGTGGGCTGGTTTGATTAGCTATTTGGGCCTATTTAGGGGGTTAGATGAGTTGTAGGTTGGGCTAGGTCAGGCTCTAAGAAATCTAAACTGTACAAGTTGGGCATGAGTTCTCAAGCTAGACCGAGCCCATATGGTTCACGAGGGTTTGGCAGCTAGCCGAGTAGAGCTGCGTTAGCTAGCATCCGACCCGGCCCATTTGCCACTGCTAATTGTACATTTACAAAGTTCATCAACAAGAGAAAAAAGAGAATCGATTCAACTTTATTATAAAATATTAGAGTATGTCAATAATTTTGATTTTGTTTTTGCCTAATTAGTGTTTTTCGGTGTAGAGAGATTTTATTTGAACGTTTAAGTTCTTATATTTATCACTACCTTTTCACTGCTCTAGAATTGTGATATTCAATTCCATCCTTAATATTTAATAAATTCAAAATACAAATAACCCAAACTAAAATAATAAAATATTCCGAAACTTATAGCTTCTCAAACTAATTATATTAATGATTAGATTAATGAGAATGAAAAGTTAGTAAATTTAAGAGAATTATATACAATTCTTAATATTTTATCAACTCAAAATGGAACATTCAAATCCAAACTAAGAGAGTAGGATTTATCTTGGATACATAATTGGTTTGTTTTATCCTTATATTTTATCTTATGATCCTATCATTTGAATGTACTTTGTGATATTTATCTTGCATATACATAGGACCTTTCAAGAAGAGAAAAAGACCTAAAGTTCAACAAGGACATGTTCAAGAAGAGAAGCAGAGTTGTTGGAGAAGGCTACTTTCAAGGGTGGTAGAGGCCAATATAAGGAGGATGAATCCAATTCTTGCGATACTAATAACCGACAGGGTCAACTAATTATAAGGTTACTGGTAGGTTATCAGTTTGTTTTCTCATCATTGGACTGCTAAGGTTTTATGTACTAACATAATAACGGTGTACTTTTACAAAATAGAGTTAGGACTCTACGTGAGACTGATATATAGCTAAGTAGTTAAGGTATCTAATAGGCTTAGGGTAAAGCTATTAGTGGTTCATCTCATTAATGGCTGGATGAATAGTTGTTTACTTGTAGTTACATGCATGAGTGATATTGTAAACTACGAGAATATTAGTCCCATCAATGAATGATGAGTAGTTGGTTTAACTTGTAGTTATATGCATGCATGAGTGATATGTAAAGCTATGAGGATATTCATCTCATTCATGCATGGCTGACATGTAGTTGTTTACTTGTAATTACATGCACGAGTGATGTTGTACACTATGAGGATATTATGTACTCTGATTTCTATATGATGGATTAGGTTCATGGTTGTTAGCCAATCTGATGTTTTTCTAAATCGAGAGTTTTTCAATTTAAAATCTTGGTGATGGTTTGTTACCTTATTTTCCATAATTGTCATTCATGATCCTTGCATATGTATGTTCCCCGTATGAATATAATGACTCTTTAAATTTTATTCAACAAAGAAATAATGGAAACAAAATCAAAACTTCTTCAAGATCCCAGTTCTTTTCTTCCCTCGGGATGCATGTGTTCCTGAAATCATTCTTCTGGGAAAACCTTTTGCATACTCAGCATGAATTGGAAGTTCCACAATTATTGTCCCAAGAATGCAATGCCCCCATCTCCAAATTTCAGCCATTTCTTTTCTGTGATGCCCTCCAATTTTCTTTGATCTTCTCTTATGAGAAAATTTTAGCATGACAATGTAATACTACATTTTGCTGAAATCTAAACAAGGGCAGTGTTAATTCCCGGTCAAAAGGACATAACTTCAGGCTTTTCTCTCTAATGCTTCATTTGATTCTTAGGAGACAGATGAGTTTATGCTTTCCTGTATTTCTTCTAATGTTTTGTTCTTTGTTTCTGGAACTATCTTTGCAACAAATAGTACAGTAAGAGCACACACAGCCGCGGATACTCCGAATGTGCCTGTTGAGCTCCAGGCCATAAGGAAGTTGAATGTGTAGGAGACTACCCAAGCACCAAACCAGTTCACTAGCACCACCAAACTCCCAGCAACACCTTTAACATTTATGGGGAATATCTGCATTAGGATCGGAGAGGGATGTGGATATGATTGAACCATTTCAATGAAAACTGAAGCATTCTTTTATTTTGAATCCAATCTGGTTAGGCATACATACCTCAGACATCATCACCCAAGGAACAGCTCCCATGCCAATTGAGAATGCTGCAATGTATGTCTGATAATGGAGGATAAGGTCAGAATTCAAGAAAAAGATAATGCTGGTGGATTGTTCATTATGTAAATTTTGGGTTAGAATTGTACCAGTACTCCAGAAACAGCAATCAAAGGAACAAACTCATGGAACAAATTTTGGCCCTGATTCAAGAAAGAAGAACCAACTTTCAATCAGTGGGACAAAAAATAAATAAATAAAATAGGATCAACTTAGCAGATATTGATTGTGATTCTGTTACACAAATTACCTTAAGGAAGAACGAAACACATGTCATGAAGCACCCAAGGAATGTACCTGATGCTGACACCTGCAAGAAGATTACTTCAGCATTATTCTTACTAGAAGAGGAAGATTTTCCAGATTACTGCAACATTAAATAAACACTCACCATAAGGAGTGGTCTTCTTCCAGATTTGTCCATCAGGATGGCTCCCAGAATGGTTATCGGTATCTGAAAAATTGAAACGAGAATTTTTACACTTCAAGTTTATATTTGATTTTCATTGACCCTATGATATGATATGCAGATAAACCTGGATTATAGCATAAGAAACAGTTCCAACTTTGGCTATAGAAGGGCCTGTTTGCAGATTTCAAATTGATTTGTCAATGATCACATTTCAAACTGAATGTAAAAGCAAGTATAACGGAAATGTTTTTTAGACTCCAAATATTACCAGCTGCTGCAAAGGTTTCACTGGAATAGAAGCCTATTCCATTTATTCCTCCGAACTGTTGGAACACCATTAGCCCCACAGCAATCTGAACAAGCAATTGTTAGGAAAATGCTTTACCAGAAGACAATGAACAAAATTGAATGTGTAACAGGTTCAAGAAAGTTTCTTACAATTACCGAACGCATATATTTTCCATCAATCAAATCCAAAACTCGGGCTTTTGGAAGCCTTTGAAGAGTAAGATTATAAGCCTGCAGGTCAGTTGAGAGTTTTTCATACCTAGTGCTGTCATGATAATAGAAATTAAAATGAATTCCATTCTGGATATTGATTTATGGAGAGGGACATACTTGAATTTCAGCAACTTCCAGAGAAATATCAGCATCCTTACCACGAAGTTTTCTTAAGGCAACCTGAAAATCCTTCTCGCGGCCTACATTTGCCTGCAGGAGATATGAACAGTTGCAATGAACAATCTTGGTTCTAATTCATTTAGCTAGAATAATTCATATAAAATTTCAAGCTCACCAGCCATCTTGGTGACTCTGGGATCAAGAACAATCCTCCAAGCAGAAGAATGCAAGGAACAAGCCCTTCAAAAAGGAATTGAGCAAATGAATATAAGTTTCCCACCAAATTTGTGGTAAAATCAATTCTGATATGATATTCTTGGATTAAACCAGATAGAATTATTTATGAAGAAGAATCTACCGGTCAGGGCTAAGGTTCTCCATGATACAAGGGTTCCTAGCAAGTATGCAGCCGATGAACCACAAACGATCATGAGCTGAAGAGCAAGAGAAGATTAGGTGAACTTCATGGCGATGAATGATCCCTTATTGTTCTTTAAAGATAAAGGAAATTATGAATGTAATGCTTCTCTCACCTGATTCACACTGGCAAGTCCTCCACGAAGATTCCTGGGTGCAATCTCAGAGATGAATACTGGAACCTATTCATCAATTTAGGGAGGGAAAAAGAAAGATTCAGTTTCCAAAACAGAAATCTAAACTTATTCAACTAATTATATAAGAATATCATCTGATCTGTTCTTCTTACCACATAAGAATATATTCCAATGCCGTATCCTGTGAAGAACCTTCCTATGTCAAGTGCCAAAGCACCCTGCATTGCAAATTTATTACAGAAAGAATGATAATTTTCATACATACACATCTTATACAAGCTTTATAAATCTTGCTTTGGGACTTCCCCAGTTCTTTAGGCCAAGAGAAGTAGAATGGTGCAATGCAGAGGAAAACAGGGCAAAGGACACATACCACAGATAAATAAACTGCTAGCCATCCGGCAATGCAGAACACAGCTGATAATCTCATGGCCTGCTCCGCAAATATCAGAACAGACTTGCTTAGATACAGAAATAGGAAATTGAGAGATGAAAACGAAACAGAAAATTTGCTTAATTTTGTGATTTTTTCTCCTACCCCTTTTCGACCAATGAAGTCTGCAATTCTACCACTTGTGATTGCTCCAATCATTGCACCAATGGTTATGATAGAGCCAAAAATGGAGAACTGAAAAGATCAATTCAACAAACAGTACATCTTCAACCCAAAAAAACCCCCAAAATTGACTAAAATTTAAGAATTGCATACCTCTGCCAGTGATAGATTCAAATCTCTCCTTATGGCAAATTGAGTGGGAGCTGAATAGCCCACCTGCAAAAACATCAACTTAAGCTAAAACAAAAACCCATTTTTTCCTTTCTGTGTTTTTTTGGGGTGGTGGATTCAGGATTCATTTCTTTTGTATTTTTGGAGTTCCTGATCAATCAAGGCACCGAGGAAAAAAAAAATGTCAATACAAATTCTTTTCCTGAGGCAGAAACTGAGCTTCACCACCATGAATTACCAATTCTAAGAACAGATTCAATAGAAAGATCAAGAAGATGAAGTATTGATACTTACACATGACCCGAACTCAAAAGAACCACAAACAGCAACAGCCGTGCTCAACAAAACCATAGCAATATTCCCATTTTCATCACTTCTGTTGTTAGACACTTCATCTTCAGAGTCCATAGTTTTAGGAGGCTGCTGGAGAAATGGCTTCTCCAAATCCTCCAGGCCACCACCATTTTCAATATCTTTGCACTGTTCAATAGCCATATTAAGAAAACCAAAACAAGAAATGAAGAACAACAACAATGGATTTGCTAGAAGAAGAAAAAAATCAAGAAATATCCACCAAAAGTGAACAGAGTCTTGATATTTGGGATGAAAAAGGCGTTCCTTCTTCAGCCCTTTATATACATGCAAGAACAACGTAGGAAATTGGTAGATATTTGAGAACATTGTCTCACATCAATCATTGGGCTAAAATGTTTAAAAGATATTTGGGGAAAGGAAAGCTGTAAATAATCAGATAGAAGAATAATGCAACATGTGAGATTGAAATCAGAGAAAGCTGTCACTGACGTGTGATCTTGTCAGCCCATATCCCATCGCTATGTTTTCATATGGTTTTCAAAAGAAGCTGTTATTACCATGATTTCATCTTCCTACTTAAATTTTCAGGTACCAAGATTTAAATTTTTCTAAGAAATACTTCTAATGCCACAACTTTCTTAATACTCTACACATTCCATTTTAACTTAATCAAAAAATTAAGGAATATTTTTTACTTTTGTAAAAATTATCAATATATCCTTCTTAATTATTCGTGAATATGAATTCCTTAACTAAACGTGTTAATAAAAGCTTATATTAAAATTTTAAATTAGAGATTTGTATTTGATTCAGAAAAGTGGTGGTTTAAATGCATAGAGGCAACATTTATAATTAATTTTTGGTTTATTTTATTGAATAGATTAGAAAGTTTTAGGTGAATCTGATATTATATATTGCACCTTATAATAGATTAAAATAATATTTTCATAAGATAAAAACAATTAGTTCTAACAAATATTAGGAAAATACCTGATGAAGATTGAGGTCTAGGATGCAAAAAAAAAAAAATGGACAATCCACAGCATAATTGAATGGATGGATTCAAATATAGAAAAGGTGATAGAAAACAAGAAACAAGTGGTGATGGCAGGTTGTAATGAACCATTTGGATTCGTTTCAAGTTTCGGCATGAATAGGAGTATTCTTGAGTCTTTCCACTTTTGCAACTTGGAGTTGGTGGCATGCATATAATTAAATGAAAGTTCTTTTTAATTTTTGTTCTTTCCTCCATCAATAAGTATTTTCAAGAATTCATGACTTGTAATAAATTAACTTTTCTTCTGTCATGCATTTCCTTTTATTGTAGAGTAGAAATAAAGATAAGAATTACTTAAAATGATTATATGACCCATCAAAAAATCAAGAAAATCGTCGATATTTTATAAGTCCTTTTGATGTAGAATGTGAAATCTAAATAGATGAATAAGTGATTAATGGATAAATAAGAAAAAAAATTAATATATTGAATGTACATGACTTACTTCAATGTCAAATCCAATATCTGTCTATCAATAATTGTCTAATTATTCGAATAATTAGTCTTTTTAAAATTGAATAATAAATATTATATATTTCAAGTTGGCTGTAATTCTAACATGTGAGGTATCTTCGAAAGTAAAAAAAAAATTATTTTAGGCACAATAGGAGAAACACTGCATATATATAAATATATATATATATATATATATTTATACATACATGTAACAAGAATGCAGACAAAATTACATCAAAACTCAAAAGGACACGTGATGTGAGAACTATTCTCCTTGAAGCTTGAACTTTGTATTAGTTTAATTTAATTTGAAGAACTTAAATGTCAAGACTCTTTCTTTACGGGGCAAAGTTCCAAATTCCATCTTTATGGGCCACTCATGTGACAATGTCAGATTTGCCTTCCTTTTTAAAAAATTTTCTATTTCCAAAATCAAAGAAAACATGCAAGTTTAGATCCAACGGCTGTGCTTATCCCAAGCAGCTATATCGTACTATTCAAAAAACCTTGTGAAGTTATTTTTATTGATTAACGTAACATTTATCGTCATACTTTCAAATTAGATGTACTTGTTTACAGTTGACAGATCATATTATTATTATTATTATTATT
>JAWZTD010000029.1:5399680-5426868 GCA_035221335.1 Echites panduratus
TAATACTTTGGACAGTAATTTTTCAATCAAAACTTTACGTGCCAACATTAAATCCTACGAAGAAAATGAAATGGAATGTCTATAAAGAACTTAGAATCTTGCAAAAAAAAATTAAACATGTGAAGTTTTGATCAGAAAATTATTGTTAAGTGATCGAAAGTATTACTTTAATAATTCATAAATAATATAAAAACTAATTTAACCGAAACAAAAATCTAATATTACAATTGATTTTTTTAAAAAAAAAAATTTTAAGTACAACTATCACTATTATTACATGACAATGTTAATGCTAAAAGAGAATCACTTATTTTGATATATATTATCCTGTCCTTCACTGTTCTACGGATTTTTGCCACGTTGAAGCGTGCTGACATTTTCTATGCAAGCATCTTCCAGGCCTTTAGATGTGACTGTTGACCAAATAGTGAGTGACTCACTTTTTCTTTGGGGACACGTCGACCAACGGTGGACTTCATTTGTTAATATTATCTTTCTTTGAATGTGGGCCGGAAAAAGGACCAAAGGCCTGGCTTTCAATTTTGGACTCGGGACTTCTGTATTTCTGCCGTACCAAATCTAGTATTATATGTAAAAATTCCTTTCCATAAAAGTACGAAATTTTTGTCTCTAAATTTAAAAATAATTTAATTTAATTTTTTATTTTAATATAAATACTTTTATATTTAATAATTTTTCAATTTAATTTTTTGTAAAATATAATAATAAACAAAATAGTTATCATATTGAAGAAAATAACCAAATCTAAAGGTGTTCTACACATTAGTGGAATTACTTGTCTCAAACTTAACTTTTAACTTGGGCCCTAGTGTTCATTTGTTGTGTAGGGACTAAAAAGGACACAGATTTTTGCACTTTTAATGATTAAGTTTCATTCTCTATCTTTAAAGTGATAAGTTAAAAATGTTTGGTTGCAAAAACCATGGTTGAATGTTTGAATAATAATTTAAGAAAGATTGCAAATACTTTAAGGCAATTAGCCCAATGTAGCGGTCAATTTGTTAATAATTGAAGCAAGACAAGGAAACAAAAATGTCTAAGCGGTTAAGGAATAATATTGTAAGTATTCCAAATCATTTAAAATAAAAAATGAAACATTTAATTCTCTAATAAAACTTAAAGAAAAGGTTTTGTAGGCGTGCACTGTCTTCCATCAATAATAGCTTTGAAGCCCTTCTATCACATGTATAATATATATTAGAATATTTGCATAATTATTTTAAAAAGAATGATGGAAACGAAATTTTTAAAAAGAAAATTGAAAGAAATTTTTTTTTTAATTTATGTGATGGTACGATGAATAGAAAACATTTCTATTTCTAGAATTTTATTAGACTTACATGTGATCATTCATATAAAAAAAAAATTACGTGAGACAAGCATTCCAATTGAAATATCTTTATGAAAGAATTATGAATAATTTTAATATGTGAATTTTCATCTAAAAATAACTTTTTTTTATTTATCATGACAGCTGTCGTTGATCTTATTCATGCGGCTTGTACTGGGTTTCTTTGGACCAATAGGAGGTCACTTGTAGCTTATCACCTTAAGAAGGAAGAAGGTCTGGGCTTTCTCCGCCTCAAAGCTTGGAACCAATCTCTTTTGATCAAGACAATTTGGTACATTCATGTTAAGAATGGCACGCTTTGGATTAAGTGGTAAATCAACACTACCTTAGGCGTCGTTCTATTTAGGCGGTTGAGAAGAGGATGGCTGACTCTACATTTTGGAAACAACTCATGGAAATTTTGGACATCATAGTGGCTAAGGAATGGTCCTTGGCCTTAGCCATTTCTCGACTAGAAGAATTTACCTGAGGCACCAAGTTTTGTACTAAGATGGCTTATGACTACTTCCAACCTTCAAGTGATAAGGTGTTGTGGAGCTTTATTGTTAGGAGGGGACTCTCCTTTATTGCTTGGCTTGCGGTACAGGGCAAACTATCTACATTGGAGGGGATGTCGCCCACAGATGATACCTTTGTGATATTAGCCCAGAGTCACATTCAAACCTTTTCTTTGCTTGTCCCTTCTCTCTGGCAGTGTGGAACTATTGAAATTTATGCCCAAAAAGACTAAGAATTTTCTGTAATTGTTGATTTAATAAAATTGAGAAGCTGTTTGGATTGTTCTTTTAATGCATATGTGTTGGATTGTTTTTCATAAAATAAGATCCAACTTGATTTAAATAATGATCTATGTGTTGTGACGTTCAATACAATAAGCTATGGATCAGTAGAAGTTTAAATAATAAGGAATTTGTTCTTGACCAGTTAATAGAATGAGGCATTTCATTAAATGAAGGTCATAACACATTAGTCTCCTTTCAGTAAGATTACTTATCTTTAGTCATGGATAGAGTTCCAGACTATTTGTGTTACCACATTTTGTATTTGTAGAATTGCATCATACGGTGATTGCTCTCTAAAAAATACTATCAAAAAAGAGAGAATTAATATTACTATTACTACTTCGTGGACACGTCAACGTGATGCGAGTATAATTTGGTGGTCTGATGCAACTAGGTCCTTGTGCCTTAATATAACAAGGGTGAGGTTTCATATTTATGAGACCAATAACATTTTATATTTGGAACATTGAACAAGTTATTTAATCAAATTGAACAAAGGTCATAACACATTAGTATCCTTTAAATAGGGTGACTTATATTTAGTCACTTGATAGTGCTCCCAGACTATATGTGTTACCACATTTTGTATGTGTAGAACAAGACCATTCATTGATTATTTTCTAAAGATACTATCAAAGAAGAGAGAACTAGTATCACCATTGTTCTCTAAAGACACGTCCCCATGACATGAGTATTTGTTGGTGGTCTATGCTAATTCCATGTGCTTTGATATGCTATGGGTGAGATCACATAGCAAAGATCAATAGTCTTGTATATTATATGCTTAGAGTTAATTAGTTAAAACAATCTTATACAATAGGGTCTCTATGCCATTTCATTTATGAGATGGACTAATCACACCTTTATGTGTTGTTCGTAGTTGGATCACTGAACCCGTGGCCTTGGTAGCACAGTTGTTATTGTATTGAATATTCTTCTAGTGAGTATTCATTCTGATTCAATGGTAAAAGAACCGCATACCTAATAATATTGAGTAAGGTGATAGTAGGCAAGACCTATGCTCAATAATGGGTCTTACATAGAAGGGCAAATGTGTCAATACACCCGTAGGTTAAAGACTAAGCCATTTCATTTACTCTATTTTAGTTATTATAATAGGATTACTTATATATTCTATAATAACTATTAACCTGGCAATTATTCTTAAGCTAAGAGAAAGAAACGTGATTTCTCTCTACAAAAAAATAACAAACATTTGTTCCATTCCAGTTTCTTTCTCCAATCTTCTATTTCACTTTCTATTCACCCAGATAGATAGGGAATAGATTAGAAGACTTTAAGTTGAGTAGATCAAGATGTTCAGATCAATTCGCATGACAAGATCTCCAATATCATTCCGCAAAATAAGGTACGTATTGTTCTCAACTTTTTTATATGAGAAATTTTAAAAAAAATCTTGTTACATTGGATCTCGTTAATCATGGATTCACAATCCACCCTATAGATATTACATGGAACCCACACTCAATACTGTTTGTTGCATAAAAGGGTAAATGTGTCAAGATACATATAGGTCATATACTAAGGGTTGAGATTTATCTCAACAAACCTTCTGTTTCTATAGCAATGTGTCTTGGAGTACATCACCTTCTTATAGTGATATTAGAAGGAGTTTAAAATGGCTAAGTATATTGCTATTATGACAAAGGTATTTTTGTCATTTTATGGAGTCAAGAATATTGTGTCTTAAGATCCTTGGTATAACCCTATTATTTATGAGTGATTTTGTATCATTCCAAAATTAAAAGTGAAGATGAACAAATTTATTCTAGGTAGCTATAATAATTAATTAATTATTACCTATTCCTTGGAAGGAATTATTTGGGTTTGAATAAAATTAAATGATTTATTTTATTTATTCTTATAATTAATTTGGACTTAGGTCCATAAGATTAATTGTTGTTAGGTTTAAGTAAAATAAGTGACTGGCTATTTATTTTTATTGGTCTTAAAATTAATTTGGACTTAGGTACATAAGATTAATTATTGTTTTTGGTTTTCTTTGTTTTTAGTAAGTACTTTATTGCAAATTGGGGAATCGCTACCAAACCATCCTAGAAAATTGGGGAACCGACGCTGGTCCTAGAGCCGTTGCCAAGATTGGTTGATCTCAATTTATCTTTGCTTGCAGACCACCAGAGTCATCTTTTGAGGATGACTAGCACTGCTACTGGCCCTGGTGCCTGCTCCAATTCGTGCACTGTTTTACTTCCAGCTAACTTTCTCATTTTCTTGCAACATATTTTCCAAGTGTTCTCGATGGTTATTCTTGCTATCTTTTACATATGAGATCTTCATTGAAGTATCTTCAAAACCATCAATCCTTCTCACATTCCAAAGCTTCATTTCTTCCTTAACATCTTCATACTTTGATCCTTCCAATAACTCTTCAAAATCAAAGTGTTCTTCCTTCTGTTGCATAAACGTCACCAAAGCTTTCCTCATCTTCAAAGCTTGTGCTCTTGTAATAGGTCCAGTGGATAAGCTTGGAGCTTGATCTCCATCAATTAGATTATTTTAGGATTATTAAATATCCGATCATTACCAGAAATTAGGATTAAGGTATTTTGAATAACGCTTTTTCTCTGTAGACGTCACTTTCTGAAAAGAAGGTTCCAGTACATCTGTATGATAAAATCCTAGCCGCCACTCTGTAAAGAAAAACCATCTTCTTTATTCTTGGTCTGTTCACCCAGACTTATTTTAGTTAATATATTAGAAGATTCTAAGCGTTCTAGACATCGATCTAGAAAAGAAGGAGACAGATCTGCAAGATTCGTCAAAAGGTAGGTATCTTTACTCTTAAATTGTGTAAACAATTTTTCAAAACCAGATATGGATCTCATTTCTTCAATGCATTTGGAATAGATTTCCCTACAAGTGGTATCGGAGCAGGTTCTCATATTGAGAACAATACGATACTTACTTTATGTTTATTTAGGGTGGCTTAAAAGCATGATTATAATGTTTATTTATTGCCATTAAAGTCTCTAATTAGATTTCTTGTATAACTCATAATTGGAGGCATAGGAAATTGTATAGTTTATGAATTTTCTGTAAAACTAGTGTTTAAAAGTAGCCGTTTGTAAATTTAAGTTTTAATTTTATTATTATTTCTTTTAATGTTTTAAAAAAAATGGTTCTATTATTGAGGATTGCCAAAATTGTTATTTCTTCGCTGGAAAAAGAATTGTTATTTCAAATCCTCTAGAGGAGTGAAAACAGATATGTTAATCACTCCATCGCTTGCCAGGCAGTAGTTGGCCAAGCAATAACCCGCAAGAGCAGCATCCAGCCAGGCTGCAGCAAGTTGGAGTGGCTTGACATATCTGTTTTAGGTGCAGCAGTAGGCAGCGACCGTGGCAGAACAAATCGTGCCTGCGCAGCGAGAGACAACTAATGCAACAGTCAGCACCGCAAAGTGCATAGAGCAAAGTCCAGTGACAATGCACTCATGGTGGAGTTTTAACTCCAAGAATACTAAATGGACCTATCACAAGGATGAGAGCTTCGAAGATGAGGAAAACTTTGGTATCATTCATTCAACGGAAGAAGAACACTTCGATTTGAAGAGTTACTACAAAAATCAAAGCTTGAAGAATTCCATGAAGATAAGAAGTTTTGGAATTTGAAGATAATTGAAGATTTTGAAAGCTCAAATTTATATTAAGAAGTTAGAGGAATGATGCTTGAAGAAACTAAGATGGAATGGCATCAAAATAATGAAGAGAAGCTGGAAGAAAGTAACCATCCAACACTTAACAAGGCTTAGCCGGCGCCTTTACAGAAAATAAATACAAATTGGCAGATTTCCAGAAGGCTCCAGGCACAGCATCTGGTGCCCAGCCTGGCACCGAAAAGCAGTAGCTGGTGCCGGACACCCCTATTTCCCAATGCCATTTGGTTTTGATTTCTTAGTTCGTTTTGGTAATTTATGTTTTTGTTAAGTACCTAATTATAATTTTGAATCTAATTATAACATAGCTAGGTTTAGAACAAGTCTTGGAGTATTTATATTAACTTTCATTGTAATTTTAAACATTCAATTATTATCAATCAAAAATACTTTTCTCTTACAAGAACAAAAATCTCAAAGATCAAACCGATCTTTTTGAGTGGGTTTCGCATAGATATTCTTAATGTCTTGAGAGACTTCTATGAGGCTTACTACTACTTTGGTTTAAGGTGTAGGAAGGTTCTTTAAACTTGTAAATAGGTTAGGGTTTTCCATAATCTTGGTTAGTCTAAATTCTAAACTTGAATCATTGACGAATTCGTGGGCATTCGATTCCACTTGAAACAATCTTAAGGTTGGGCCTAAAATTGAGAAACTTCAACTTCGAGAATAGCATCATTTTGGTATCTGAGCCTAGGTTTCAACAAAGATTTTACTAACTTGTTTGTTTTCTTGTTTCGTGCCTTAAAATCTTTTTCTTCTTTGAAAATTGGTTGATCTTATATATGTTTTGTTTCGCTCTTTAAATCTATCCTTGTTGTGGAAGATTTGATTGTGAAGTTGTGATCTTTGTTGTTGATCGATTAGTATAAAAAAAAATATTCAAAAAATTAAGAAGAAAGAAGAAAATTCAACTTCTGGGAAAAAAAGTTTGTGATGAATAAAAAACGTGGGAAAATTGTGAAGTTAAATTGGAGTTTGAGGATGATTGCGAAAAGAGATTAGAAGTTAAATTGAAGTTGTTTGAAGCAAAGATTGACTCTTTGAGTTGATTGTTGAAAGTTTTTATCACAAACTCTTTGAACTCAAGGTTTATCAAAATACCTATCTTCAAAAATTGTTTGATTTTTGAAAATTTACTGGATCAAAACTTAGTTGATTGACCTGATTCTTCGACATTCTAGATTTCTTTGATTCTTATTTGTGGTTTCTTTGACTAATTGATCTATTTTGTAAAAGTTTCTTGTGGCTTGAATTAGGGTGGTGGGAAAGCTCCTCTAGAGTCAATTAAAAGCCTCAAAGAAGTTCAAGAGAGGTGAATGGCTGAGAGTGTGAGATCAATTGAGCGAGAAAAAGCCAAAAGAGTGCAAATATGAGAGAAACATGAGGAATATATTTTGTTTTGTCTTTCTTGTTTGCTAACCATGCAGGGAAATATGTCGAAGGGAAATTCAAGTTCTTGGCATGCATCAAATATGAGAGAGGACCACACCAAGAGGACGGGTTGTTAGTTTAGGATCTATCAAATTGACTATTCCTCTATTCAAGGGTACACATGATCCAGAGGCATACTTAGCTTAGGAAAGCAAGGTGGAACATGTCTTTGATTGCTATGACTATTTTAAAGCTAAGAAGGTGAAGCTTGCTATTGTTGAATTTACTAATTATGCATTGACTTGGTGGGTACAATTTTCAATAGCAAAGAGAAGAGCCAACGAGAGGCCTATTTCTACTTGGAATGAGCTCAAAAATGTGATTAGAAGCCCTTTTGTACCAGCTTATTATCAAATAGAGTTGTACCAAAGATTACAAACACTATCTCCAGGTTCAAGGAATGTAGATGACTACTACAAGGAGATGGAAGTAGCCATGGTGAGGATCAGCATTGTAGAATATGAAGAGGCAACAATGGCCAGATTGTTTTGCGGTTTGAACAAGGAGATAGCTGATCGAGTTGAGCTACATCACTACTTGTCATTGCAAGAGTTGGTGAATATGTCCATAAATATTGAAAAGCAATTGAAGAGTAGAAGGGGATCTTATGGGAAAAGTTTCAGTTCTCAGAATTATCAAAATTCAGCTTCAAAATGTTCAAGTATTTGGCTAAGAAAGGAAGGATGTAGTTCGAAAATTCCAGCCAAGGAAGAGGGAGCAGAACCGAAATTTGCAAAGCATAAAGTACCTCTAAATGACAAGGGAAAAAGGTTGCAACAACCTTTTAGGGCTAGAGAAGTCAAGTGTTTGACTTGCCAAGGGTATGGACATTATGCAAATCAAAGTCCTAACAAGAGAAACATCTTGATTGAAAGAGGAATTGTTGAATCGGCTAGTGAAGATGAAGGAGAAATTGCAGTTGTACACGATGAAAAATTCTGAAAGTGGGGAAGATTTAGCTGATAGTTTTGATGAATAAAAGTTGAATATTGTGGTGAGAAGAGTGCTTAGTACTGAAACTAACCAAGAAGAAGAAGAGGAAGTGCATAGGGGGAATTTATTCCATGCAAGATGTAGGATAAATGGCAATGTGTGCAGCTTGATAATGGATAGTGGAAGTTACATGAATGTGGCAAGGTCTTACATGGTTGAAAGATTGAAGTTGCCAAGCATAGATCATCCTAACCCTTACAAATTACAAAGGTTGAATGATAGCGAGGAAGTAAACTTAGGAAAGCAAGTGAGAGTTCCTTTCTCAATTGGTAACTATCACAATGAAGTTATTTGTGGTGTTGTGCCTATGCATGCTACACAAATATTGCTTGGGAGACCATAGCAGTGTGATAGGAGAGTTGTCTTTGATGGGTACGAGAATCGATAAACACTACGCCAAAAATGGGCTTTAGGGACATTTGTTTTAAGGACGTTTATATGTAAGCGTCCTAATAAATTATTATTAAATACATTTACTTGAGAAAAAAATTTAAATAGTCTTATTAAATATTTTTTATAACATTTATAGTTAATTTTAATATTATCAATCAAATCAAGGACTTTATAAATGTTCTAAAAAAATCAAATTATTCATAATTAGAATTAAAGACCTTTTTTTAGAATTAGAGAATTTATAAAAATCAAATTTAAGGGCTTTTATAATAGTCCTATTAAAATGAAAATAGAATTAAGGACGTCTGAGACAAAAATTATTATAATTGAATTGTTTTAGAGACATTTATAAACGTTTTAGAAAATAATAATTTAAGTCAAATAAATACAATTATTTAGGGACATTTGTTTTGGTCCTGAAATATAATGAATAAAATTAAAATTGAATTTGTGGCTCCAAAATTTATTTTCTAAAATTTTTGGACAAATTAATTTCTACCCCCAAATATAAAACGACACCGTTTTGAGAAGTTTGCAAACTTCAATTAGGCAAAGGATCATTCAATAGCAGCGGCGACACAGTCATCTCTTTCTTGTTCCTTCTTTCCTGATTTCTTCTTTAGCACCAATCGACCAATATGGCTTCCATTCGTTTCAGCCTATCAGGAAGAGCTAACCACAAGTGATAGGGCAAAAAAAGAAAAGCGGATGCCGTTATGTCCCGTCAATTCCAAGCAAAATTTCTTCAAAAAAAGAGATTGTTTTTTCCCTCCATTGCCTGTTGAATGGGTCTTTACCAATGAGTCAGATGTCACGGGGTTTGAAAGACTAGCTCTTTTCTACCCACCCAACAAACAAGGGAATATTCTCTCTTTGAAAGTCGTGGGTGCAGGCGTTCTTTGGGTAAAGTTGAGAAGGTGAGAAATTGGTGTTAAATCAATTTGAGAAATTGGTGCTTTATCTTAGGGCAAAGATGAAAAATTGATGTTTTAGATTTGTGAATTTATCTGATTTTCGTCTAACAAGTTCAGAGATGTTGCTAATTTCTGCTAGTGTTCACCTCACCTTAGATGCCATTTGTCCAATTATTAGAACCATTGGAGGGAAAGGTTCACTCAAATGCTAATGTCCATTCTGAAGTGTAATTGAGATTTAGTTGTCAAAGGCTTGAGTGTTGCAATTCTTTAATCATACTCAGTCCACATTTCATAGGGTAAGAATGTTAAAAGTTCTAATAACGTGTCACATTACAGTAATTGTCATCATTCCCCTGCTTTGATGTCTTTTATAATTTTATTGTGCTAATGAGTAGAGAGGACAATTACAATATAAAGGATTGTGTTTCTTCAGTCCCCTGTAATAGTGGACTATTAACAATCCGCAAGAGCACATGTAATTTGTAGTGCTGACATATGTTACTCCCAACATGGTTATGATATATATGTTTTGCATATGCAGCTGAGTTGATAGATTATACTTAGATAAGAAAAAAAGTTGAGGTAGCAGTTAAAGAATACTAAAAGAGAAAATATACATCCAAATTAGTTTGTGAAAGCAAAACCACCTTAGGTAAAATCAAGACTTTCATGAGAAAAGGTCTATGCTTTTAATGATACAGTAGTCTGTAGAAACTATTGTTATCTTCATTGCCTCTTCTAGCATTGAAATATTTGATGTGGTTATGCATACGGTGATAGCAATAGTTGTAACAGACATGTTTTCCAAGATGGTATCATTGCTGAAGCACTAAACTTCTAAACTTCTTGAGAGGTGGCAAAAGCCTGTTTTGCAGCGTTTACAGGTATATTATTATGATTCTTCTAGTTGATCACCAAACTGTTGAGGCTAAATTCTTGTTTATATATCTCATTCTGGATTTCAACATCATCTTTTTTCGTTTTTTTTGCATGATGAATCAAAAATGTTATTCCTTTCTGTTTTATACCTTGCCATGAGCATGCTTGAAAAGTTGTAGTTTGACACTCCAAAAGCATATCTAGTTTCTGTGATGGAAAGATGTCATTCAGATACATAGAGCAACGAGATTTTCAATGAACTAAAATATGGAATATTATTTTGGCCAACTTTAATGTTGATTGTAAGTAGCTGAATCAGAGATTGCTTTGTTATGTTAAAAGCCGGGGGAGCTTTCTCTTATTATGGGATCCTATGGATGCACAAGAAAAGTGGTTTTACAAGTTGGCAATACAAGATTATCTTTTTCATTTCTTATTGTCTTCTTTTTTTTTGTCTAAAGAGTGGTCTCCACTGAATGAATTTGATTTTCTGGACAACTTAAGTGGCATTTTAGTTCAGTGACCTACTGATTCTATACCTTAGTTGATTTAAGGTGGAATCTGACTTCATTAATTCAGTATGTTGGTAATTACTATCATTATTACAACTTATATATTGTGGCTAAGGCTAGCTGTGTTATTTTAGCTGTTCTTTGACATTGCAGCAACTTTTGCCATGTGTTTTTTCCCCCCTTTCACTGTTGACAATTTATAACACTTGAATTGGCAATTATATTTGCTGATGCCTGTTTCTTGTGATTCTTTTTTCAGCCACCTCCGCCAATCAAGGAGGGTAAGTTGTTTGCTTGGCTTTTGAGTAGGCTTGATGTTTATCAAAGTAAAGGAGGAAAACAGAAACCTTTTTGGTGATTTTACCTGCAATTGGCTTGTCGGTTTATATCCAATTATTTTTGTTTGTTTAATAGCTTGTTTCTCTTTTAATGCTATAGAGATGTTAAGTTCTAATCTTGGTGATTTTTTTTTTTTTTTTTGGCTAGAAGAAGCAATAAATTTTTCATCCTTTTCTTCAGTATGGACATGGAAACAAAATATTTACCTCAATTAGAGGAAGTTCAGATCTAGTATAGCATTGATTATAGCAGCAGGCAGCTTTAAGAAACAATTAGGCCTTCGATGTTAGGGTGCACAAAATTAATAAAAGAGAAACCGGGGCAAAATAAGTACTGAGAGTGATGGAACTCATTTCAATACTATGGATTTTGTCTTAGGAAAATGATTACTTCCATTTAGTTGAAGGTGATTGTTAATTTCTGCTGCTAGGATAAACTGCACTTCTAGTCACCTCAGATTCTTTTCAACTGAATTTTGACTTGGGAAATTTTCAGTGGTTTATATTTGTCTAATGTCTAAAAGTGGAGCACAACTATGAAAAACTTAGGACCCAAAATGATGTGCTAATTGCTTTTAATATTTTTCATTAGTTTTAGACAAATGGTTACTTTATTTATCAAAGTTAGTTACCACTTAAACTGTGGGGTATATTCCAAATTGCTTACCCTCAGTATTTTGTCCAATCTCCATATGTGAACAAAAAAGAAGCGAAGCCTGCAAAATCTGCCGAAGGGAAATCTAAAGCCTCTGCTCCTGTGGAAGCAGAGATTTCTGTTAGTAGACTTGATATTTGAGTAGGTCTTATCAGGAAAGTTCAAAAGCATCCTGATGCTGATTCTTTATATGTGGAGGAGATCAATGTGGGTGAAGATCAGCCAAGAACTGTTGCGAGTGGCCTGGTTAAGTACATCCCTCTTCAGGAATTGCAGGTTTGTGTCACTGCTTCCCTGTGCTTGAGTATTTATTCCAAGTTTTTAATGCATTGGGTTATGTAGTACTTTATCTTGATTTTCTTGGCAGAATCGGAAAGTCTGTTCTTTGCAATCTAAAGCCTGCAGCCATGAGGGGTATCAAATCCCATGCAATGCTTCTTTGTGCTTCTAGTAGTGATGGCACCAAGGTTAGTATCATGCATATACTGCAACTGATTTACTGCTCCATGCCTCTTTTAGAAACAAGATTTCTGCTTTTTTGTATCATGTAAATGTCAGTTGCTTTCCCATTTTGACCAAGAGGATTAGTATAATTATTGGTCATGAAATTTACGAAATGTTCATTGGAGAATGGGTATTGAATTGTGTAGTAGTTTAGTGCCCATTTTATAAGTTCCTATCTTGCTTTGAATCACAGTAAAATTTTGATTTACATTTATGTTTTGGTCTTGTTCATGTTTAGGACTCTAATTAAAAACAAAATTGTCATTTTTTAATTAAATTACTTCATGATGGAGGAACAGTTAAATTTTTACATGTAAATATATATATATAGGATGGTGTTGAGAGTAGTATACTTTCTCTTTAGATGTTTTACAATTACTTGTAATATATATTGCAAATTATCCAACATAACCCTGAACTTATTCATAATACTCTAGAATAACCCTAAACTAATTTTCAACCCTGTCATAACCTCTATCTCTCAAAATGACCCAATGATACACTTCCGTTAATGGGTTCCGTTGAATCACTAACAGAAAGGGGTAGATTTGTCTTTTTAACCTAGGTGCTCTTTTTTTTTTCCCCTGTTTCTTTCTTCCTTCTTCCTCCGGGATGGAATTTAACCTGTCACCCCCTTTCATTTAAAAGTAAAGAAGAGAGAAAAACTTTGGAATCAATGTTGGCTGGGTGGGTAGGGTGGTCAACTTAGAGGACGACTGCCTCCTCTTCAGACGTCGACAACCTGGCAATTCTTCGGTCTCCACTTTTGGGGGTGAGAGTGCTTGATGGGGTTTCCTTTACAGGGACTATGGCACTTGGTTCATTCAATTTTTTGGGGAAGGTAGCAATCAATTCGGCCAACTAATTTTAGCCTAGCATTCATTTCTAGGTCTTTGTAACTTGAGCAGTTTTCTTTTCTCTACTATGGAAACCCAACAGAACTGGGACTTTGTATCACAACAATCATATAGAATTTATTTTAATCTCTTTTAATAAAGCTTTTTGATACTATTGTTCTTTTCGTTTCATCTATAAATTCTGAGAAAATTGTGTGGAGAAGAAGATGAATGGCAGTTCTAGCACTTACTGCACTTTAAGATTTCCAGTCCGCTAAACCACTTACTGCTCTCCTTCCTTTATTTACCAAACCGCTTGTCCATTCCAACTTCCGTCAGGCAGTTGTCTTCAGGCATTGTTTTGTTCTTGTTTCTTTCACTTGTGTTAAAATAGTATAATTTTTTACCGTTTCTACTGCAGAAGTTTCATTAAATTTGCCAGCTTAAGCTTTCTTGATTTTAAGATTTTGTCAACTCAAGAGTTTTTTCCCAGTGTTCTGAACTTGAACACTTAACTAACTTTAGCGTCAATTTTGAATGTAGAATGTCCCGAAGAAATGGCAGTCCGTCGGCAAAGAAGAAGTAAAGAAGAAAGAAATAGAGAAGAAGAAAAGAAAGAGAAAGAAATAGGCAAGACCCAGGTTGACTTGAGTGGCGGAGAAGAAGAAAGAGGAAGAGAGAAAGAGAGCGAAGAAGAAGAAAAGAAGAAAGAGAGAGAAAGAGAAGGAGAAAAAAAAAGAGTGAGAGAAGAAGAAATGACTTGAGCGGCGGAGAAGAAGAAAAGAAGAAAGAGAAAGAGAGAGAGAAAGAAGAAAAGAAGAGAGAGAGAGAGAGAGAGAGAGAGAGAGAGAGAAAGAGAGAAAGAAAGAAAGAGAGAGAAGAAGAAGAAATGATGAGAGTGGCGGAGAAGAAGAAAAGAAGAAAGAAAAATGGAAAAAGAAAGAGAAAGAAAGAAGAAGAAGACAAAAAAGAAAAAGAAAAAGACAATTCTACCCCTACAGTTAGTAACTTAACAGAATCCATTAATGGAAGTGTATTCTTGGGTCATTTTGAGAGATGGAGGTTACAGTGGGGTTGAAAATTAGTTTAGAGTTATTTTAGAGTATTGTGAATTAGTTTAGGGTTATGGTGGGTAATTTGCCCTAATTTATATAACCTTTTGTGATTTAATTAAATTTAATTCCATGTATTGCTGAATCTTCTTTCAATGTGAATTGGGATTGAATTTTTTTGCAATGACCAGGCTATTTTGTAAAATTAAATTGAAAATGTCTTAATTAATCATAATACAAGACATTTAAAAAAAAAGATATATACAAACGTCTCGAAATGTAATAATAAAGGACCTTTAAAAATGTCTCAAAATTTAATAAACGCCCGTTCCTAAATGTGATAATACTTGACTTCAATAAATGTCCTTAAATGCCTAATAAAAGACATTTTAAAACGTCCTTAAAACTTAATTAGGACATAAATAAAGGTCTCAAATGTGATAATACAGGACATTTATAAATGTCTCAAAATTAAATACAAGACTTCAATTAACGTCTTTAAATATCTAATAAAGGACATTTTAAAACGTCCTTAAAACTCAATTAGGACATAAATAAAGGTCGCTAATAATATTATACAAATCCTGATGTTCACAAAAGTCACAAAAGAGTAGTGACTTAAACGTCCTTAAAAGGGATCTTTAGTGACTCCATTATACATTACCTTTAGCATAAACGTCCTTAATTCCATAAATGTCCTTATAGGTACCAATTAATTACATTTAAAGATGTCCCTAAAGCTCATTTTTTTTGTAGTGAAACATTTGAGAAGGATGGAAAGAAGATAAAACTAGAAGCCTTGAAGCCACATAGATCAAAAGGCCATGTTGGAAAATATGAAATTGTACTATGAGAGTATGAAAACGAAAGAAAAAGCTGAGAGTTCAAAACAAATGGGGAGAAGAAAAGAAAGAGGGAGAGATGAAATAGAAGAAAAGAAAAGAGTGAAGAGAAAGTGATTTGTTATGCAAAAGAACGAGAGATTAAGTTGTTTGAGTTATAAACCAATGGTCTTGATTATGTACAAACATTCTTTAACTTCTAATTCTTTGGATACTTCTTTTCTTGATACTAATACTTCTTTGCCTAGTGAAATTTACTTTCTTTTGTACGCATACAATGATGTATTCCCAGAGGATTTACCTAAGGAGTTGCCACCTATTAGAGGTATTGAACACCATATCGACTTTGTTCCGGGAGCACCATTGCAAAATTGGGCTGCCTGTAGGACTAATCTAGAAGAGACAAAGGAGCAACAAGGGCAAGTTGAAGAGCTCTTAGAAAAGGGGTATGTAAGAGAAAGCACGAGCTCTTAGATGGAAGTTAAAGAATGTGTGTTAACTGTTGCGCCATCAAGAAAATCATGATAAAGTATCGTTTTTATATCCCTAGGTTAGATGATAATTTGTATGAGTTGAGTGGTAGCAAATGTTTTTCAAAGATTGATCTTAAAAGTGGTTATCATCAAATTAGGATGAAAGAGGGTGATGAATGGAAAACAACTATTAAAATTAAACATGGTTTATATGAGTGGGTTGTCATGCCATTTCTATTAACTAATGCACCTAGAACATTTATGAGATTGATGAATCATGTTCTTAGCGGCTGCATCGGTAAGTTTGTAATTGTATTTTGATGATATTCTGATATATAAAAAGAGAATAGATGACCATGTTGGTCACTTGTAAACTATTTTTGACATACTTAGGAAAGAACAATAGTATGGAAATCTGAAGAAGTGTTCTTTTTGTTTGCAAAAAGTTATATTTCTTAGATATATTGTTTCTTCTAATGGTGTTCAAGTTGATGATGAGAAGGTTAAGGCAATTAGAGATTAGCCTACACGAAAAACGGTAAGTGAGGTAAGGAGTGTCCATGGGTTGGCTTCATTGTATTGCAGGTTTGTACCTAATTTTAGTACTTTACCTACCCCTCTTACCTAAGTAACCAAAGCAAAGGTAAAGTTTAGATAGGAGAGTGAGCAAGAGAGTGCATTTAAATTGCTGCAAGAAAAGCTTGATTTATCCCTTCTTGATTTTTCTAAAGTATTTGAAATTGAATGTGATGCATCGAGGGATTATATTGGGGTTGTTCTTATGCTAGATAAGAAGCCTATTGCTTACTTTAGTGAAAAATTAAGTGGTGCTTCTTTAAATTAGTCAACTTGTGACAAAGAATTGTTTTCTTTGGTTAGGTCATTGGAGCATTGGCAGCACTACTTATGGCCAAAGGAATTTGTCATACCCACCAACCATAAGTCATTGAAGCATTTGAAGAGACAAACCAAGCTAAGCGAAAGACACGCAAGATGGGTAAAGTTTATAGAGATGTTTCCGTAAGTCATCAAGTATAAACAAAGTAAGGAGAATGTGGTTGCGGATGCATTATCTCACAAGTATACTCTTATCACTACTCTTGGTGCAAAATTACTTGGTTTTGAACTTATGAAGGAGTTGTATGAGAATGATAATGATTTTAAATGTGAGTATGTTACATGTAAGAATGGTGGATATGACAAATATTATTTATATGATGGACTTTTGTTTGGGGAAAATAAGTTGTGTATATCTAAGTGTTCAATTAGAAAATTGCCTATGATTGAAAGTCATGGAGAAGGTTTAATGGGACACTGGAATTGCAAAAACTTTAGACACACTTAGAGAACATTTTTATTGGCTTCATATAAAGAAAGATGTGTTCAAAATATGTTGTAATTGTGTTGTTCGTAGAAAAGCTAAATCAACATTAAAACCACACAGATTGCATATGCCTTTACCAATTCCTAGTGCACTTTGGAAGATATATTTATGGATTTTGTTCTTGGTTTACCTAGGTGTAGGAGAATGAAAGATTATATATTTATGGTAGTTGATAGATTTTCTAAGATGGCTCATTTTATTACACCATTGATAATGCATCTCATATGGCAGATTTGTTCTTTAAAGAAGTTGTTAGATTGCATGGTATACCTAAAACTATTGTTAGTGATTGGGATGCTAAATATCTGAGTTACTTTTATAAAGGTTTGTGGGGAAAATAGGAAACTAAATTGTTATTTTCTACTACTTGTCAACCCCAAACAGATGGCCAAACTATGGTTGTAAATAGAACATTGGGAAGTTTATTAAGAGCTATCATAACAAGGAATTTGAGATCTTAGGAAGAATGCTTGTCGTACATTGAGTTTGCATATAATCGTTGTGTTCATTCATCTACTCATTTTTCACCATTTGAGTTGGTTTATAGATTTAACCCTTTAACTCCATTGGATTTAATGCCTTTACCTGTGAGTGATATCCATAGCTTAGATGGTAACAAGAAAGCTGAGAAGATTAAGCAAATGCATGCCAAAGCAAGTTAGAATATTGAAGCTAATACTCAAAGGTATGCAAAGCAATACACAAGGGAAGGAAATCAGTGAAGTTCAAAGTTCGTGATTGGGATTGGATCTATATGCGAAAAGAGAGGTTTCCTCAAGCTCGGAATAATAAGCTTGATCTAAAAGGAGATGGACCATTCCAGATTGTTGAGAAAATCAACGATAACGCATATGGAGTCGATCTTCAAGGTAAGTATAATGTAAGATTTACATTTAATGTTTGTGACTTTTCTCCTTTTGATGTAGTTGATGCCGATTCAAGGACGAATCCTTTTGAGGAGGTTGGAATGAAAGAGATTCAACTCCAAGATTACCAAATGGACCTATCATAAAGGCGAGAGTTTCGAAGATGAGAAAATCTTTGGTATCATTCACCTAGATGGCATCAGAGAGCAAACAAATACTATAATATCAAAGAAGAAGACGGCGGTCGTTATAGCGGGTCGCTCGTATCATTCATGCTTGTGTAAAGGTGTGATTGCAGATCGACAGGAAAACCCATTACTGTCGACTGTCAATTGTAATTGAAAATCCCATCCTACAGTTGGAGAGTTACCATTCTCATTTAACGACAAGAAAAACTCTTCGATTTTGAAGAGTTACTAAAAAAATCAAAGCTTGAAGAATTCCATGAAGATAAGAAGCTTTGGAATTTGAAGTTAACTGAAGGATTTGAAAGCTCAAATTCTTTGCAAGAAGTTGGTGGAATGATGCTTGAAGAAACTAAGATGGAATGGCATCAAAAGAATGAAGAGAAGCTAGAAGAAAGTAACCATCCGGAGCTAGACAAAAAACCTATTCAAATTCTAAGATTTCCATATGGCACTCGGGGTATGATCCGGTGCCCAGCCTGGCGCCAGACACCCCTGTTTCCCAATGCGATTTGGTTTTTATTTCTTAGTTTGTTTTGGTAATTTATGTTTTAGTTAAGTACCTAATTGCAAATTTGAGTCCAATTATGACTTAGTTACTTTTAGAACAAGTCTTGGACTATTTATATTCCTTTTTATTGTAATTTTAAACATTCAACTATTATCAATCAAAAGAACTTTTTTTTCTTACAAGAACAAAAATCTCAAAGCTCAAACCGATCTTTTTGAGTGAGTTTTGCATAGAACTTCTTAGGGTTCTTGAGAGAATTCTTATGAGGCTTACTACCACTTTGGCTTAGGTTGTAGGAAGGTTCCTTAAACTTGTAGATTGGTTAGTTTTTTCCATAATCTTGGTCAATCTAAATTCTAAACTTCAATCGCTGACGAATTCGTGAGAATTTGATTCCTCTTCAAGTGATCTTAGTGGTTGGACCTAAAAATGAGAAACTTCAACATCGAGAATCTCATCAACTACAGTCCCCGGCACGTTCTGCCAAGCATTGTGCAAGGTAGAGATACAGGTGCATAGATTTAGGACAACCAAGGGACACAAGAGTCGGACCTTGCGAGCAGTGCCAGGCACTAGTGTGTCGGCTAGCAGAGGCAGCTACGCAATTGTTAGTGATGTGATTCTTCCAAGACCTTTTTGGCGGGGAGGTCGAAATTGCACTGAAAACAGAATTTCACCTAGGTTTCCTTCGGATTAGTTAGAATGCCTGTGGGATAGATTCCCATCAATCATTCTCTTGATTTGAAAGATTAATCAATACCCTAATCCAAGTAATTGATAGCTCTAGTGTAATTATACAAGAACTATATAAGAGTTTTGTAAGAATCTCACAAATCAAATGACCGAAGTCTAGGTTTTGCTCAAGGAGCAGAGAAGAAAACGTTCTCCGATTTCATGGTTGTAAAAATTATGTCTTTGATACAAGGAAGAATGACTTTTAATAAGTCAAAAGCTAACTAAACAAAGCGGGGAAAATATTGCACAAAACCCTCTAAACTATAAAGAAAATACAAGCTAAAAAAAGAATGAAATTCGCTGCTAGAAAATCGCTGTAGCAACTCCGTCACTATAGCAAATTGGTACTGTAGCAAGCCGGGGCCAGACAAAGTTACCATAGCACCCTGGACACCTTCTGTTTTCCAACGAAATTGGCCCAGCTTTCAGCTTGGCACCGGACAGAAGCTTCCAAGAGCCGATCAGCTTTTTTTCCCCACTTTTCATCACCAATTTTGAGCATTCTGCTAACCAACTTGATGCCATTTTAAACCATGTTTTCTTGGCATGTTTTTGGCATGAATTTGAGGACTTTAAAGCTTCCAAAACATGTCTTCAAGTTCAAGTTTGTTGTACAATGTTGTCTTTCTATCTTCTTCACACTTGAATAATTGAGCTTGCAAGCCTTTAATCTTCCATGAATTGTCATCTCAAGATTGAACTTCCCTTAATGGCATCTAATTTCTTCAATCAAAGTTTGGGTTGTTAATAGGATCACATCAGTTAGGCAGCAACAGATTTGGATGTTGGTGGTGATGGCTACAGAGAAAGAAAAGAAAAAAAGCAGGGGGCTGCTTGCTGTAGGGTTTTTCGGTGGAGAATAAGACATAATTTTGTAAATTGAATAGAAGCCCCATATTTTTCATAATTCCTAGTTTTGGGCCTAAAGTTTTAATTAGCCCATTAGGTATTTTAATTAGAGTGTTTTTTGGATAATTGCTTTATGTATTTATTTATTATTCTTTATATATTTGTGATATTGAGAAAATTTTGAAAATAAATAGAAGCCACCCTTAGAAAATAAACAACTTCACTAATTAATCTTTTGTTTGATTAATTGGTCACACATGTTTAAAACTAGGAACATAAATTTAATTTAATGCTTCGTTTTAAATTGTTTCATTATGTGACACATTTATATTCCTATGAGAAACCTAGATTAGGAATATTCTTAAGATAATTATTTTTAATTTAGTTATGTTAACTAAGTAATCAAGAAAAATAATTATTAGAACATAAATTAGTATGGTTATTTTATAAATAGGATATAATCTAACTAATTATATTTCTTAAATTGTATTATCCTTGACATAGAGATATAATTATGGACTATTATTTCTAAAAAGATATAACAAAGAGTACAAATTTTATAGAATTAATAAATTATATTATTTTATAGGAATTAATAACTTAGAAGTATATTTGTTGAATTTCACACTTTGGACATAATATAATAAAATTATATTTTCTTAAGATATCAAACCTAAACAATATTTTATAATAATTCTCAAATTAAAAGATTAAGTGGGAGAGAGTTTTTTAAATTAAATTCATGGTTTCCATTATTTGTTTGTGTTAATAGGTTATGGCTTTCTCGCATCAGCCTGGAAGCAACCCCCTATAAGATTATTGTTCATAAGAACTTAGACATTAACAGACAAATTAAAAGCTATTTTCGAGGATAGGTGATGTAATTCCTTTGAATTGAATTTTCACATAGTTATGGCTCAATCCCTAAGATCCAACCACAATGACAAGTTCCCAAGATGTTCATCAATAGATTCAAGTTTAATTTAGATTGACCTAGGAATTATGGTTATCCTTAACCTATCTAATCATGAATTTAAAAGACAATTCTACACAATAAACCAAAATGAAGAAAGCCTCAAAGAAGTTTCTCAAGAACCCTAAATTGTTCATGAAGAAAACCTCACAAGTAGATCAATTTGATTTTTCATGTTTTACACACAAAGAGAATTGTTGTTTTTGATTGATAAAAAATTTATGATATACAATTGACAGGAGTATTTATAGGTTCAGACCTAAGTTAATTCTAATTGGGTCCTAAACGAAGTATAAAATACAAAACATATGAAAAGTTGCAAGAAAAACCAAGTAAAACCAAAGTTGTCTAGGCAGGGGAGCAGAGGCATCGGCGCCTATCATGGAACCAGTGGTAGCTCCGGTTCCTCTCAGTAATTCAAGCTTGTAGGTGGCTGGATTGTTTGCAGAAATTGAGCCTCACTGGAGCTGTAACCGGCACCGGTGGAGAGGGCCAGTTGCCCTTTGATAAGCATGCATTTTTTGTCCTTTTTCTTCCTCTTTGCTTGCCTTCCTGTAGGGCTTCTCCAAGGGATTTTCGAAGGCTATTTTTATTATGTTTTAAGCTACATATTTAGCCTTAACATCATTAAAATCATTAGCTTTGATGGTATTAAAGTTCTTCCTTGAATCATCAGTATCGCCAAAGATTTGTCCTCAAATTTTCATGACTTAAAATGTAGGCTTCGCCATTGTGAGCAAGCTTCCAAGTTGTTTCAATCAAAGCTCCTTGATCTAAATCATTCCCTCTCACCTCAAAAAAATTCGTCCTAGAATCTTCGAGCCTTACATTGAGAGAGGTACCATTTTTTAACATTGATTGAATAATCAAAATAATACTTACCAAATGACTCATTGCTATCAAAGGCTTGATGGATGTTTTCTCTATGGAAGTCTTCACACAAAAATTCCTTACCATTTCTTTCTTCAGAGGTGGTGGTTTTTGTTTGATTGTTATATATTAATTCTCATCTACAAGAAACTCATTAAAAGAAACAACATATGAAAGGAACACTATCCATTGTAAGTTAAGAAGAAATAAAATTCTTTCAATCATAACTCCCATTGGTCTATGACCCCAAAAAGCATTGAACAAAAGAACTTCAAATATGGAGTTCATGCATAAGCTTAAGAAACAATTCCTTATCATGGTATACAAAAATCTTCCATCTAAAACATCAAACACATATGTAAAATTAACAAGGAGATAACGCTCACATATGTTATATTCCACATTATCATCAAGATGGACAACATTGTACTCATTGATAGATAAGAAATGTTCCAAAAATCTCAGCAATTCTCTATTTTAGGCATAAAACATAAACGGTATCATCATGTAATTCCACCAAACATGCCAAATAGAGATTAAGCACATAACAGTTATCATCATAAGATTTCAACAAAAGAATATTCAACTTCATTGATGAACAATTTATCATCATGAAATACCGTTTCATAAGATTTTAAAAAGCATTCACCAACAATCATAGGTGTCATTTTCATATGTAGTCTTAAAACATGCTTTTAAGCAAGATATTCAAGAATCTAGGATTCTCACATCTCACACAATTCATTTCATGCGAACATTCAAGAACATATAGTAGTGTATCAATTCTAGGCATACTACCATGAAATTCATAAGCTTTGAATATAAGAATCACAATAAGAACTTCAAACCATGCATTCATATCTTTATCAAAATCATGAAGTCTCAAAACTTCCTTAAAAGTCAAATTCTCAACATGACATACTTAAACTTTCTCTTCATCTGATTCACAATGAAACACATTCCAAACAAGACAATCAAACATTTGGGATCAACAATATATATATATAAATATATATATATATATATAAACAAAAGACTACAAAGACACACTTTTTTTAATCAAAATTGTAATATCAAAGATCCATAATATTCAATCATTAAAAAAAAACTACTCATGTAAGATTCAAATAGTGTGCTTCCACAAGAAATCCAAGTAATTCCAAGCATAAGAATGTATATCCTACATAATTCCATCAATTAACAAGTCATACATAGAATCCATAGGCATAAACAAAGCATTCCCTTCAATTAAAGGTTAAAGATGATTATATAATTCAACATAATCTACTTGTTTTGAAACATTAAGCATAAATACACCAGCATGTTCATATTCACATGGGTTCACATAAGACTCTTTTACAATTTTGAAATTCATGAAAGCTGTAACAAGACTTTTAGAAGTACAATTCAAGCTTTCTCTACTCAAAGAATCATCATGTTCAAGAAATTCAACAAGAGCTTCTTGCTTATCAAATGTCATAAGCATTCCTACCTTCATACCTCACCTAGGACAACATTCTTTCATTCTCCAATTTCAACAATTTGTCACTAAGTGTAAATATGAGAGTGTACCATTATAGCATTTCACTCATCGTCACTTTGTCAATGCCATATTCCATCTTGAGTAGTCCTTTGATTTCTTGAAATTTTGGCACAAGGACACTATAAGAAGAATGGTTAATGTTAGAAATGGGAATAAAAATCTTTTTGTAATCTATGAAAGCATTTTCATTCTCCTTTTCTTTTGCACAAAAGCTCTCTTTTTTCACTTGTTGATTTTCTCTCATTCTCACTCTTTCCTTTTGCTTTACTCTCATGTTCTTCTCCACTCTTATTTTTCATCTCATTTGTCTTAATGACTCACTATTATTTTTCTTGGTTCTCAAGCTTTTTTGCAATTAGGCTCACTTCTTCTTCACTTATCTCTTTGTTTTCAATGTCGCTCTCTTCTTTTTCACTCACAATCTCGTTTTCTTTCTCAAGCTCTTCTTTTTCTTTTCTCTCATTTTTGTTCTTTTTTTCAGCTCTTCTCGTTTTTGTTTTCTTTTTAGTTTTGTTTTCTCAATGATGAGCTTCCTGGAAAAAATGAAAACTATGAGAATTAACATTTGAAGTATGAAGAAGGCATGAAGACGTTGGTGTTCAACAAAGAACCCCGACCTGAAAATGATGCCTTGTTTGAAGACGTTATGTTTGGCAATGGTGATGATTCAATGAAGAACTTTAATACCATCAAGGCTAATGATTTTAATGATGTTCAAAAGTTATTATGTGGCTTAAAACATAATCAAAATAGCCTTAGAAAAGAACTTGAAGAAGCCCTACAAGATGGCAAGCAAAGAGGAAGAAAAAGGAGAAAAAATGCATGCTTGTCAAAGGGACACCTATGAAGTGAAAAGGGTTCAAACAACTTCGATCTTAGCAAAACCTACATTTCAAGACTTGAAGATTTAAGGATGAATCTTTTCAATGAAGAGGGCAATGTTGGAGATCAAGGAGCTTATCAAGCATTGATTAGACTTGCTTGTATGTCATCAAAGGAAAGCTACTTTGAAGACATTATTCATGGAAGATATGAGATCATTCATGGAAGAAATGAAGCTTACAAGATACAACATTCCAAGTTTAAAATGGTGTTGATTCGAGGAAGTATTTTAATGTCATCAAGGCTCATGATCTTTATGATGTTAAAAAGATATTATCTGGCTTAGAACATGACCATAAGAGAATTGGAAGAATCCTTGAAGAAGCATCCAAGATGTCTTGAAGACATGGAAGACAAATGGAGAAGAAAGGGTGAGATTTATGATCTGTCAAGCACCAGGAGGGTCTATCCAGTGCCAGGCATGATTTTGACAACTTTAGCCGTTTTCCAAAGACAGTCTAGTGCTGTGTCCAACCCTATGTCAGGCGTCAGATGCTCTCGGGCCCAAAAGTGTCCTAACTGCATTTTGAAGTGTTTCTTTGGTCCTTTTGACTTCTAATAAGGACTTTTATGTACTTTACATCTTAATTGAGCATTTTCTACTGTTTATCAGCCTTTTAGCTATAAATAATTCCTTATTATGTATTTTCAAGATATTATATCTTTGAATCAAAAACAACTTTCTCTCTTGAGAAACCAATTTGAAAGATCAAACATGATCTACTTGAGGGTTTAATATTAGAACTCTTTTAGGGTGCTAGGACAAATCTTAAGGGCTTTTCTACACTTTTGTTAGGGTGTGATTAGTCTACCAAATCTAAATCATAGGTTGATGTTGGAAGACAACATGGGTCAATGAATCTAACCATGATCTTTGATGAAGTCTTAGGTAAGTTTTCAATTGATATGTTTATTTTTAATGAAGACAATTTATTTACAAGATCACATCAGGTAGAAAGAAGATGCATTTTGTCTCTATGTCACCAAAAGTCATAAAGAGGTGACAAAGGGGGTTGTGAAGAAAAATGGAAACATTCAATAGATGGAGAAAAGAGACTTCAATTGCAAGAAGTGAAAAGATTCCAAGTGAAGAAAAAGAAGAGATGGCAAGCGAGGGAAAAGAGAAAGAAAATGAGAGGGAAATTTGTCTTGGGAAATAAGAAAATGAGGAAGAAAAAGAAGAGAGAGTCAATAAGGTAAAAAAGATGAGGCAAGAAAAAGAACTTGAGAGCAAGAAAGAGATTGAAAGAAAAGACTTGAGTAAAGAGAAAGAGAGCTCATTTTGAAAAGAAAGACAGAACAAGAGTGCCTTGATGAGGACATACAAACATGTCTTGTTTTCTAAGCCTAATACTAATCATTCTTCTTCTAATGTTCTTTCTCCACAATTTCATTAATTTGAAGAATCAATCAAGAAGAAAGATAGCAATGACAAAATGAGGACGAGTCAAATGTTGAGGTGGTATATTCTTATATCTACTCGTGGGAATAAATTGCTGAAATTTGAATATGAAAGATTGTTATCTTTGGCTAAGTGTGAATTTGGAAACACTTATGATATAAGTGAACAAGGTGTAGTTTCTAATTCTTCTAAGCATGATGATTTCTTGTTTGGGAGAAACCCTTTGTGTATTTCCATGAATTTGATGAAAGTTTTGAAAGATTTTGCATTTGTAAGAGAAAATTAATATGTTTGTGTACTTGTGCTTAATGATTCAAAACAAGTGGAATATGCTGAATCCTATAGTCATGTTGAGCCATTACTTGAGGGAAATGCTTTGTTTATGCCTCTGGATGCTATGTATAAGTTGTTTTTAATTGAGCTTGATGGAATTATATTTCACACACATTCATTTGTTTTAAATGACTTGGAATTCTTGTGGAAACATATTCTTAGCACTTATATGAGTAGAATTTCTAAGTTCATATTGGATGATCGATTGTTATAGACCTTTGATGTTGCCATCCTTGATGACAATTGGTATATTTGTTTTGTAATATGCATACTCATGAAAGATTCTCAATCATTGGTTATCTTGTTTGAAATGTACTTCATTGTGAGTAGAGGGAGAAATTCTATGCAATTGAAGTATCATTGTTTGTTGAGACTTGATGATCAAGCATATCATGTTGAGAATTTGTCTTTTGAGGAAGCTTGGAACCCCATGAATTTAATATAGACATGAATGCTTGGATTGCATATCTTTTGGTGACTCTTAGATTCAAAGCTTATGATCTTGAATGTCCCAAGCATGATAAATTCTTGAAGTTGTTGAATTTTGAAGATCATGAAATGAAGTGTGTGGGTTATGTTAGTCCTAAACCTTTTGGATATATTGTTTAGAAAGCATGTTTTAGGACTTCACATGAAGAAAACACCTATGATTGTTGGAGAATGCTTTTTGAAATCTTATGAAAAGTTATTTCATAATGACAAATTGATCTTTAATTAGATTGAAGATTCTTTTGTTGAAGAGTAATCTCTATTTGGCAAATTTGGTGGAACTACATGAAGATATTTATTATATTTTGTGCCAATAATAGAGAATTGCTGAGATTTTTAGAACATTTCTTATTTATCAATGAGTGCAATGTTATCCATCTTGATGATAATTAGAATCTAGCATATGTGACAGTTATCACATTGTTAATCCTATACATATGTTTGATAATTTTGATGGAAGACTTGTGAGAACTTTGAAAGAAAGTGT
>JAWZTD010000029.1:5426968-5443174 GCA_035221335.1 Echites panduratus
AAAACTTTTAATATATATAAATAAATGAAAACAAACAAAGTTTATGATTAACATAAATAAATATTTTATGATATTTTCTTATAAAAAAATCACAAATGGAACTCTAATAAATTATTAGATTTTCTTTAATTAGTATTCAAAATAAATTATTTTAAGTTTCTCCCATAGGGGAGGTCTTGAATTCGAGTCACTTTGGATGTGAGAAGGAAGGTATTTTCTTCGATAACTCTCAAGTCCCAAGTGGCACATGCAAGATGGTGGAAGCAGTATTGACAAGTCTAGCTCTTAGCGGCAGGGTGGGGGTTCGAGACTCAAGAGGAGCAGCTTGAAGTGATGTAAGCCCTATAGTGTTGGGCTCTTTGTGCACAAGAGTTTACGGACCTCATGCTGTGGAATCCATCTCATGCACATCCCTCAATTTACATACTCCAGGTGGCTTAGGGGCTGGTACTTGGGATCCAGGATTAGTCAAGTGTAAGCTTAGAACTTGGGTTATGAAAAAAAAAAAAACCGTCCATACGCTTCACACTTGCTAGCCAACTGGTCTAGTGACCAGCAAAAAAAGAGAGGCTCGTCACGCGCTTTGGGAAAAGCCGTTTCCCGAACGCGTATCGAAAGAATAACGAATCTGAATCTGTTTGGCTCTTTCGTGTCCCTTTCGCATCTCCAGAAAGAAACCAAATCTATGGCTGTTTTAGTTGGGTTGTTAACGTTTTAGAAGTGATTTTACTTAATATTTATATAGTTGCGACTATAAAGTGGTGATTTCGTTTTATTTTGATAAAAAAATAAGTAAGCTTATTTATTTAAGGAGAGCGCTGTCTAAGAAAAAATGTGGGAGGAATAGATCTGATATTGAAAAAGGTAATTGTTGTTTCTTCTGTGTTGTTTCTTGGAGACATATGTGTTTAAATTTGCTGGGTTGGTCCTGTTTGTGCCAGAATGGTTGATTTCTTTTTGGAAAAAAAAAGGGGGTAGCTTCCATTTTGTGGGTCAAAATTGAGAATAATGGTGTGAAATTTTTGGAATGCATTTTAAAGTTGTTTTAATTGATTGATGTATCTCTACCAGAAGAGGTAAATGTTTGTGTTTCAGAGGAGGGTTTTCTTTTTGGGTTTAGCATATGATGGATCCGTGGGGTTGTATTTGGATTTTTTTTTTCTTCTTTTATATTGCTCATTGCGCTAAATTGGTGCATATTAGAAATTAATTGTTTCACTGAATGGGGGAGAGATCATAATTTTTAATGGGTTTTTAGCCTCTCTAATTTTTATTTTTATTTATTTTTTTTTTGTAGTTTAGAAGTTTTTAGTCCTGAATCAATGAAGAGGGTGACGCCCAGGTTTATGTCCCTGTTGGTGAGATGCTAATAGGGGACTGTTCCTTTTCTTGTTATTATCTTGTGGTTCAAACTTACTAAATCATCGCTTAGGCTGGGCATGAATCAATAGTTTGAAAGGAAATTTTGGCAGTTCACAACTTGCCATGTAAGCCAAGAATTCTTTTTTCTTTTCTGAGGTTGTGTTGGTTTGTTTGGTAATCCGTATATCCTTTTAAGAGTGTAGTTCTACTTATTTAGGGGTTTTTCTTGAATTCTAAAAATATTGAAGCTCTTTTACTTCATGAAGATGCTAGGGTTGTCTTGAGTTTTTGCTCTGTGCTTGAGACTATGTTAGGATATCAAGCTTCGTTGTGGCTTCTTAAGGTCTTAGATGTGGCTTATAGAGCTTCTCTTCCTCTTGGTGATACTGAAATAATTGGCTCTCTCTTATGTTATTATTATTCGTTCTTGTACAAACATAACCTGGTTTTCTGTACTAGTCTGATTTCAATTCTCTACCAGAATTCTGTTCACGAGAGTATGGAAAGTCAACCTTGTAGGCTTAGTAGTGAATATGTTAGGCACTTTTAGACGAGTGTACCAATTGTCAATTGAAAAGTGTTTTTCCTCTCTGTACTTCTTATAATCATCAAGGGCTTACATTTGGAATATATTACATATGTAAATGGCATGCCGTTTCTACTCCTTTCCATGTAATTCTCTTTGTTTATGTCTTTCTGGATTTTGTTTGATTGACATCTTTTAGATTGCTTTCACTTGTCAATTCTGAAAATTTATTATTAGATCATGTGTGTTAGGTACCCTACCCTGATTTTGATACTTTGTTAATCTTGGTTCATGTGTAGTTCTGTTGTTCTAGTTCCATTATTCTCCTTTCGATGCTTAAACCCGTTATTTGGTTACTAAACATACATATATTTAAGCAGGTTTCTAGAATCAGGAGCATCTTCAGAAGCAGTTTTTGATTGCTTAACAATTATACACATAAAAAGTTACTGGGAATGGCAGATGGTATATCAAGCTTCTGGGGACCTGTGACTTCTACCCATGAGTGGTGTGAGAGAAACTATGTCTACACATCCTACATAGCAGAATTTTTCAACACCATCTCCAATATCCCAGCTGTTATTCTGTCTCTCATTGGTCTTATGAATGCCTTGAGACAGCGATTTGAGAAACGTTTTAGCATTCTCCATATATCTAATCTGATACTCGCCATTGGAAGCATGCTATATCATGCCACACTGCAGCGAATGTATGTATATTTCTACAGTTCTTTTTGTCAATTGTTTATATATTGTATGCCTTTTATTGTTCCTAGTTATTGTCTATATTTTGGTTGTCTCTAAGTCATCAAATTGGTTGAAATAATTCTAGACAAGTCATTATGCCAATCTTAGAACACAGTGAATATTTATTAAGGTGCAAATAGAGTGCTAACTTTTGGATTCCAGAAGCATATAGTAGCTACATGATGTTCACAGTAACCATTCCAGTAATCATTCTGTATCGCTGTAGGTTTGCTGTGCATATGTGCAGGCTGTGGTTAAAAACATACCAGTCATATTCATGCCTTGTGTCTTGCTGTTAGGTATCTGCATCTGCTGTTTTAACTTCCAATCAAAATTAAAATTTTTTATCGTAGGTGCATCCTGGCTTCTGGATGTACTTTTTAAACCTTCTTCAATTCCTAGAAAAACTGAGAACTTAATCTTGGTCTCCTTACCTCACCCTCTGTTCTTTTCTATTCTGTGCTCACATTATTCACAGCTTATTGGCAACTTTAGCTTTACACAATCATTTCATGGTCTTGATTGATGAGTATTCATACAAGAATAATGGCCCTTCTGTTCATCCAGTATATTTTCTCTTACATCTGTTTTCTTGTTCCCTTTTGCACAGAAGGCGAGCAGTATGTGGTCTCTTGTTCTGAAATCCTATAAGTTCTAAAATAATTAGAGCATTCAAGTTCCCTCCCATTTATTTTCAGTTCTTGTTCCCCATTACCTATGAATGGCAATTTTAGTAAAATTCTACAGGAGAAGAGAGCAAGCTCACCAATAACGTTACCACTTGATGCTTTTCCAGTACTTGAGTTTCCATCAGTTTAGTGTTTGTTATAGTGGTATCTGATCTTTTAAATTTTAACTCCAAATCCAGTGAAATCCTAAAGTCAGATTCGATAATGGGCTGTCAGTTACCTTATTTCCCTAGACCTTGGATTTTCTTTTAGATAGAGACAGGAGAATCATCTATTAGGCCAAGTCTTTTGGGAAGACACTGCAACATGTTTATCTATAGGGGTATGTTGATGCAGGGGTATGTTGATACCTGGATTATGCTATGGACATTCTATCCAAGTGAATTTTCAAGATATCACTTATTGCTTATAGAAAAAAGTGTTTTTGCCTTTTGCCTTTTTTTTTTTTTGGTGAATGAATGGAGTTGCATTCTCATTATTCTTGAGCCTAGCATTCATTCATGTCGTTGCCAATTTTATTAGTCTAGAATCTCTCTCTCTCTCTCTCTTTTTTTTCCCCTTAGATGCTTCAGGGATTAAATCATATGTTGAAACTTTTTGGCATTTTGATTTAGACTTTCACATGCCGGGTGATAGTTGTTTTCCAATATCAATTGTGATGAATCTTTGTTGCACTTTCAAATTTCGTATTTTAACTTTCTGTTTAATATGACTCTAATTCCGCTCATGTTTGCAGGCAACAGCAAGGTGATGAAACACCTATGGTCTGGGAAATGCTTCTATACATCTACATCCTCTACTCTCCAGATTGGCATTATCGCAGTACCATGCCAACCTTTATGTTCATTTATGCTCTGGTGTTTGCGGTAGCACATGCATTTGTCCGCTTTGGCATTGGTTTCTGGGCACATTATGCTCTGCTCTGCCTCCTTTGCATTCCTCGAATGTACAAGTACTACATTTACCTAGAAGACAAATCAGCAAAGCGACTTGCAAAGCTATATTTGGTCACTATTGTATCAGGGTGCCTGTGCTGGGTCTTTGATCGTCTATTCTGTAGGCATATTTCAGGCTGGCACTTGAATCCACAGGGTCATGCATTATGGCATATTCTCATGGGGTTCAACTCCTACTTTGCAAATCAATTCTTGATGTACTGCCGTGCTGAGCAAAGAGGATGGAATCCAAGAGTAAAGCATTCCTTGGGATTCTTCCCCTATGTGAAGATTCAAAAACCAAAGGCGGAGTAGAAGATGATTTTGCTGAAGCTCTTAAATTTAAGTCAGGTTAGGATTTTGCAAAATCAGAATGTTCTTCACATTTTTAAGAACACGGATGTAAATGATACCTGGGGATTCTTTTTTCTTTTAATTTCTTGGAATAGTAGCTCTCAATTTTGGCTGTAAAACTCTTCTTTAGTTTCTTCTCCCTATGTGTACTACTTCCACAGGATTACTATAAACTGGGTTACCCTTTCAAATGAGTCCTTTTTTCTTGACAGGATTTACTCATCTGGGCAATGGATATTCAATTCTTCATTTCAAAGCAGTGCCTAAATTATCAACCTCTGGGTATCCCATGTTGGACAGATTACAGGAGGGGGCGCCAAATAAAATTTTGTCGAAAATCAACATGTATTTTCAACAATGGCCTTTTGTCTACCATTTGTCATCTACGGAACTGTGCAACAAGGTATCATCCAATTGTCCATCTTCAATCCATAAAAAAAATATTGTCACAACCTTTACTAAAACTAAGGAGGATCAGCAAAGTATGGTAGTGACAATATAGCTATGCACTCTGCCTAATTCTGACTGAATTACTGGCGGGAGGATCTGACAGAATTACTGGCAGGAGGCGCTATGCAGCCTTTTTACCAGTTGTCCAAAATTTGTAAAACTTATTGTATTATGTTTGAACAAAATTTTAAAAATAATTAAATGATCGGATGACAAATTGCCATATAATACCGCTTCTACTACAATCAAGGCATCAACAAAAGGAAGTACACAAGAAATAATTCCAAGTGTACTTTCTCCGAAATAACCATACAATTTCAAAATTGCATGAAATTTTCTTTTACCCTGAGAAGCAGCAACATCTGTGGAACAACATATTTCCATATTCAAATAGAAAATGCATTTCAGTTTCCAGCTTTGGCAACTTGTTTTAGAGCATTAGCAATATCTTCTGCTGTAGCCTTCTCATTTACATGGGCAACCACAGGGCTATCCACAGGAACTGTATCGTCTTTTGGGTAGCTTCCAGCACTCCTGAGCAAATCTTCAGAACCTTTCTCTACAACCCCTTTCAGGATTAGAGTTTTGTGAGCTCCCGGTATCAGTTCTTCATAATCAGTGTCTCCAGTCTCGCCAAGAATCACCAACATATTTGAGACATTCAATCTCCAACGAACAAAAAGGTATCTATATATATTGGAATGTTCATTAACCACAAATAAAAGAGAAAGATTTTGTTTTACTCCAACTCTAACATGGATGGAAAACAGAAAAAACCTGAGCGCTTGTGATCGAGAAGCAAGGAATGGAAGAACTTGCATTCTTGTAGAGTTCCTGCAGTATATCAAATGACAACGGAGACCTCGCATCCTAAGTTTTTGCCTCAGTTCATCCACCTTCTTTGCCTGCAAAATATCCATGAATCAATCATAAGTCAACTTGATTTGTCAAGAAACTCAGCCATCAAAATCTTTCTAAAACATCTTCACCTTACTGAGGTCCTTCATGAGGTAAGACAGGCAATGGGAATTGCTAGACTTGACATCGTCCTCAATTGGACTTTGCACAGATTTTCCTCCCTTACCTTCTTGTGTATTCATGAGTTTACAAATGGTTTTTTTTAGACCATCAGAACCCCAGCGGTAATCAATATGGGATGCATAATCTTGGTCCGGACTAATTTTACAATCTTCTTCTTCACTACAAGTAGTTCCCGGGTAGTAAACCTCACTGCCACTGCTACAGATTAAAACATCAAAATCATTGACCTTAATGTTTCCTGATTTTAGGAAAGAGGTTAATTCTGACATTGGCATAGCCGTGGATAGAGCAAATCCTATCAACCTAGCAGTTTGCTGATCTAACTTAACGGCCTTAAAGATTTCTTGCACTATCTGTATCGTTTTCTTTTCAGGATTTCCTTTGCTGTCATAGCAATCAAGAGCTATAACAACTAGTCTGCGTCGCCTTCTCAACATAGGATATTTGCTTGGTACATTATCAGCAGCCTGCAGGCCCTGTTGTTTCCTGTCAGCCTCAGAATCTTTCATTATTGGGCCTCCTGCTGATTCATTTTTTGTCATTCTGCTAAGAACTCGTTGTACTTGGTCTTGCAGTTGAGGGTCATTGCCAGCAGAAGACATATCAACGGATCCACTTAACGATGTTTTTTCCCCATCCACCGAAAGCCTTAGGGACATATCTTGGACATCTTTCAGTGAATCATTAAATGACACTTCTACTACTAATTCATCAGCTGCTGGAGTGTCAGTGTTCCACTGTGGGTGCCTCATACGACATGCTGCTACCCTTGTCAAGTATGTCCGGCAATGTTCAGGCCATGAAAATTTGTGTATATTCTTCCAGCCGTTCTTTCTGCAGTCATGCCATAAGTTCTTCTCTGATACAAGTTTCAGTAGAGCATCAGCAATTGATTGATGATCGTGGGGATCCACAAGCAGACCATTGTTCAATGCCTACAACATCAAAAGATAATAAATAATATAGGAATGATGATATAGACAAATTAAATACAAAAAATGTAAGGTGAGAAATGCACTAGTCCATAATTGTTCTCAACTTATACAGGGTATTCTTCTTTTATCCTTCTGAGAGGAAACAATTGGATCAACCTACTTTATCTATAGTTCCCTGAGCTGGCAAATAAGGTAGAGTTCACCTGACGGCAAGAGACAGGGAGAAACATATTACACCTAACAGGGACACACTTACGATTCTTTACAGGATCAGAGAAAATTTGAAAGTAGTTGTAGACTTAATATGCTGAAGAAATGTTGGAGGAAAAAAAAGGTCATGCTAGGAATAACAGGAATTTGTGTGGAAAGGAAAGATCATGATTACCCGATGAATATCAACTGGGCCTCCATTCTTTGTTGCCACCATTGGAAGTCCATGTGCTGCAGCCTACAATAGACCAATTTCAGAGCCTCTATTTTTGTGTGTGTTGGGACATAATTAAAGAGGAAAAGAAACCGGTAAGAGTATTACAAACCTCAATCAAGGTAAGTCCAAAAGGTTCAATAAAAGCTGGGTTTATGAACACTCCCTGTTACATAGTCAGTAAGTAAATCACTACCAAAAACACGAAGTGTAAAATCAACAAAATCTAAAGAAAGAACCAACCTTTGTTTTGGCAGCAAGTCGATAGATTTCTGGAACATCACATTGCTTGTGATGTTTTGGGAATGCCACTTGCCCGTAGAGATCATACTTGTCAATTATCTTTAAAACTGTAATAAGCACACTGGAATTTCCAGTAGACATCTCTTCTATATCATCTCTGTTTCCCATTATAAGTGTCTGCATAGAGTTTAACTTTCAGTATTTCTGTGTATATTTTAATTAACTACAGAGGTATCCTAATTGAGTACATCTTACAAGATTTGCCAGCTCACGCAATGGGCGGCATTCTCCAAAGGCTTTTACAAGCGTGGTAATATTCTTCTTGGGATCAGGTCTTGATAATGCAAGAATCATTGGCTTGTGTGGGTTGGTCAAGAAACGCATCACCTGTGGGTGGAAACATTTACTAGTAAGTAAAGAAAATTGTTCATGGAATTATGCATAAATGTTAGATTCATGAAACTCCTACTAATACTCACTTCTGACCATATTGCAGGAAGTGGCTTAGGAGAAGCACCATCGGCACTGGTTAGTGCTGCAAGCTCATCAGCTTCGGGCATGTCTTCTTGGACCACTACACTACCGAAGTCCATTCCAGGAGGTATAACCTGAAGATTTTTCATTAGCAGCGATGAGAATGTGATTAGTATGCGATGAATCCTGATGATCACTGTTAAATTATATTCCACAAAAGAATGGAATGGGGCATTTCATGAATATTTCAGGAAAAAAGTACATACGTACCGCCATCCTTGGCATGAACCGACCGTGACAATTTACCCCTCTTCTTGAACGGGCCCTCAGTACTCTCTCAAGCCTTACATCAAAACCATCATATAGTCCCCATTGTTCGTCAATCTCCTGCCTTGTGCTTGTGATAACCAGTTCTGCAGCATCCAGTGAAAGCTCTTCTCCTTCTATCCTCCGCATAATTCTATATGTTGAATTAATATCCTCCTTTGATTGCCTTCCTTGTTTGAGAAGCTGTTCTAATTTGTTTCTACCGAGGGAATGCCCAGTCAGTACCATTGGAACATTTAAAGCACCTGAAAGAAGAGCAGCACTGTCCCCCGCATCTGCATAATGCCCATGTATTACATATGGCCAGATTGGCTGTCCATTACCAATTTGATCACCTAAGACCTTTGACATGTTAAGTATGTGAGCTAGTGCCCCATCTACGAACTCTGGAATATGAGGCCACAATAGTTCCTTCTGGAGGTACTTGTCACGAGGACCGAAGGGAATTCTTATGATGTAAGCCCCGCTGCTTTCTCCCTGATCAACTTCGTCTGGATCTTCAGCAGCACTGGTGCTGAGCATCTCTGTTGGCTCACCATAACTCCAGTCCACATCCGGAGAGGCAACTTGCCGTGTGAATAGATCGACCCGATATACGCCTGGCATCTTAGCAAGTGCCTTAGCAAGCTCAACAACGTACTTAATCTGGGGTTGTTTGAAAACACATGAGAACAATGAGACAAGAACCAACGCTTGGGAAGACGTAATTAATGTTATTTCCACAAAATGAGATGTCACCTGCCCACCAGTGTCAGAATCACGACCAAGCTCCATATTCTCACCACGAACCAAGCCATGAAGACTGATAAAATTTCAAGGGGAATTGTCTGAATAAATGATTGGCTATTATATTACAAAATTTATAACAATCTGAACATTAAAATCTACAATTTCTGCTAGCTTAAGTTCAGTTTTACATGACAGTTTTTCAATTTCTTTTCCAACTCTTAGCAGTTGAATGTCAGTATGTACCTCACTCACCTCATAAGGACAATATACAGTTTCTTCTCCTTGTTATTTTCTGACCACAGTTCCAAGTTGGATGCGTTTCGTTGGAACTTCGTCCTGGGGCTTTCAGGTGGTGGTGCTAATTCTCCAAAAACCTCCCCTTTTTCTCCTTCAGATAAATCTTCAGACATTTCTTCAGTCACATCCTTGCGTCCTTGTTCACGTTCCAGTTTACGTGCTGCTAGCCGTTGGATATCCTCCAACTCCAACTACACAGGTTCCAAAGGTATGGCGAGTTTCATATTTAATAAAGCAAAATTAGAAAAGAAAACAATGAATCTGAAAAGAAACTATTTCAACCTCTGATATTACTCATCCTTCATGCAGGTGGAAGACAGATGATGATTAAGTAATTTTTTAAAAAACCATAATACATAAAACTTACAGTAGAGTAATCTGAAATCTAACCATAATTAGCGAAACAGATCATTTTGGGGGTAGGCATCAGAATTTGTGCACCTAACTAACTAGAAAGTATCAATCTCTATTTCAAAAATCTCTATTTCTGAACTAGCTTTTCCACCTATCCAACCTTAAAAGAGTCCAAGAACTCATATTGTCTGTCTGTCTGTCAGAGCAACACATTTTCACAGAAATACAAAAAGGGCTATCAACCCCCGGAAGATTAGTGACTGAGTCCACTTTCAATGGACGATAAGATTGAGGTTTACACAACTCTTTTTTGCATCAACAAAATGAAATCAGAATCCAAAAATCAAAATAACCCGTCAAGAACAAGAAACCATCCTTATGAAAAGGAAATTTCTATTCCGAACACAGGGCACAATGTATACACAATAATATAGAAATTCAACAAAAAACAGTGACGGAAAACCTGCTTCTTTTTGCGAGTGAGATGCCAAATACGCCAACACATATTCTCGAGCCTTGAACTCCTTTCTTTGGTATTTCTGGTAGCAACGACTTTGATCCATGTCCGATGAAGATCAGTTTCGTCGACTCCAGTGACAACTTCTTCCACAAAATACTTGGTCGGATTAAAGTTACCTCTTTCTCTCAATTTCACAGTGCTAGGCTTGTCATCTCTTCCTCCTGTTCCACTGTCCAAAATCGCCTCCAAATAACCATTTATCCACTCATTCCCAGCCATGTTCAGAAAAACCCAATGGGGATTTCAATCTTTTTTCCTTTCTTTTACGTCAAAACTAATAGAATCTTTGCATGCAAACTCAGAGTTGGTCTGTCAGAAATTTTCTAAGACCAAAATTCTCTCCGTATATATATATCTTATAATAATAATGTTAAAAAATCAAGAATGAGAGGAAGAGGGAGAGCGAAGGGGCAGAGGGAGATTGAGAGGGTAAGGATGGAGAAGCACAAACGAGGAAGGCAGTTAATTGGTGGGCCCAATTTGTTTCCACGTGGAATGCGGATTTGGAGGAGTTTTAATTGGTCTACCGATGAATTTCACTCACACAAAAATTTCGTTATAGGATTTTAGGATTTGCATTTTATTTTGTTTGTGTTTTGTTTATTAGTACTAATAATAAGATAGGATTTCACCAATTCGGATGTTGTCCGCTTCCCAATGCGAGGCGGGGGGATGGCTTACGCTGTGGCCATCCCAAATTCCTTTCTTTCTACGTTTTTATTTATCAATACGCGATTCTTCCTGATAAATTACCCTTTTTATCACAAAGTTATTGTTTTTAACTTATTAACTATTTTATTATAATTTTTTTTATCATATTAATTATCTCTTTTTCTAATAATTATTATTAGATTGATTATTATAATTATAAATAGAGACCATTCAATATAAGTATATATATTATTTTAGTTTTGATTAAATGAAGGTTGATGACTTATGATGAGAATCAAGAAAGACGCGAAAGAATACATTTCATGTTTGAAGTTAAACAAAGAAGAACAAATTGAACTTGAAGCCAAGTTTGGAGAAGCTCATCATAAAAAAATGCAAGTTTGTGTATAAAGATTTATATTTCAAATTCAAATCTGAAGAGGAAGGGATGAAATGGCTTGAAATATTCATGTTGGTGCATTCAAGATGATATTATATCAATACAAGAAGAAAGCATCAAGTAAGAGTGAAGAAATGAAGTTAAACAAGCTCAAATAAGGTTGGAACAAAGTCCATCCAGTGCCAGACCATTTCTAGTAATTCTCCAGTTCAAGACATAAGCATCTCGCTACTCAATCTAGTCCTAAATCAAGCACCTGACAGCCCTGTCCAGCTCCTAACACTTGCTGTCCGGCTCTGGCTCCTTCCTGGCCAACAGCGGATTGTTTCGGTTTTCTTTGTATTTCTTTGACTTTTCTTGCAAGTTAAGGGTCCTATTATGTAATTAACCTACTAAGACATATGTATTAGGGTTATGGCTGATCAAAACACTATAAATATATCCTTAACATGTAATTCAAACAACCAATCATGAATCAATTATGAATTACAACACATTTTCTCTTCGAGAGACAAAATTCCAAGATCAAACTTGATCTTCTTAGTGAATTCTTCAGCAACTCTTCTAGGGTTCTTCAGTGACTACACAAGGGCTATCAATGACTTTTCATTAGGATATTGATGTGTCTACCAAATCAAGAGGATGGTTGATGAAGATTATGCTTCGTTACCATAAGCTTGCTTTTATCCATAAATGGATCTTTTAAGCTTACATACCTTATTAGAATTCTGTGCATCAACAAAACCCTCTGGTTGTGTCATGTACAAGTCCTCGAGTAAGTTTCCATTAAGAAACGCTATTTTAACATCCATTTGCCATATTTCATAGTCATAATATGTAGCAATGGCAAGAAGAATTCTAATTGATTTAAGCACCGCAACTAGTGAAAAGGTTTCATCATAGTCTATACCATGAGTCTGTTTAAAACCTTTAACAACAAGTCTAGATTTATAGTTATGTACATTGCCATCCATGTCTGTTTTCTTCTTAAAAACCCATTACACCCAATGGTTTTGAACCTTCAGGTAGGTCAACCAAGATTCATACTTGGTTGTCATACATGGATTGCATTTCAGCCTTCATGGCTTTGAACCATTTCTCGTAGTCTGAACTACATATGGCTTCTTGATAGGAAGTGGGTTCATCCTGATCGATGAGTTCCACATAATGATTATCAGTCACAAGAAATCCATATCTCTCGGGTAACCGATGTTCCCTACCAGACCTTTGTGAGCCTTGCAATGTTGGAGCAAACTCATCAATAGCTTGTGAGTCAGGTTGAGATTCCATTGTGGGTTTACCAACTATTTGTGGATCTCGAATTTCTTCAAGATGTGCCTTGCTAACACTAGTCCTTTTGGAAATAAATTCCCATTCTAGAAAGACTGCATTACGAGCAACAAACACTTTGTTCTCTGATGGGAGATAGAAATAGTATCCTTTAGTTTCATTTGGATACCCCATAAATAGACATTTATTTGATTTCGGTGCTAATTTATCTAATAATAAACGTTTCACATAAGCTTCACAACCACAAATCTTAAGAAACGAGAAACTAGGCCCTTTCCCAGTCTATAACTCATATGGTGTCTTTTGAACTACTTTCGATGGAACTTGATTAAGTAAGAAAGCTACAATTTCTAAGGCATGCCCCCAAAAGGAGATTGGAAGATGAGTTTGACTCATCATTGATCTAACTGTATCTAATAGAGTTCAATTTCTCCTTTTAGATACACCATTCCATTGTGGTGTTCCCGGTGTAGTTAATTGTAGGATTATCCCACAAGCTTTAAGATGCTTGTCAAACTGTAGGCTTAAGTATTCAACGCCACAATCTGATAGAAGTATTTTAATATTTTTGCCAAGTTGGTTTTGTTTTTTTTCTTCTTTGGAATACAAGAAGAAAGGCTATTTATAGCTAAAAACCCTAACTAAGAATGATGGAATTTAATTTGCACAAAAGGTCCTTGAAAAACAAAGGAAATACAAGCTGAAAAAAGGAACTTAAACAAAGGTGTCGCTATTGGAGGTTGGTTTGAGGAGGATCAGGCTCCGGACTGGAAGCTGGCTGGAGCGCTTCCTTCTACTGGTGGTTGGGATGGAGGAGCAACTGGTCAGGTGCTGAACACTTTTCTCCAAGCTCCTGACAGCACTACATTTTGCTTATCATTCAACACTTTTTCTTGCAATATTTCATGCCACCTTGAAGCACTTCTTTCCATGTTTTCTTAGAGCTTTTTTGGCATGAAATTGAAGAGTTTAAACCTTTATAAGATGAATCTTTCAACAGCTTCTTTATTCCATTATCTTAATTAATTTTTTAGTGTTTCCAAGCCTGGATTCTAGTTCAAGTTTATTACACTTCAATGTCTTCTTTCCACTTTAAACTTGAATTGTTGAACTTTACATGCCTAAATCTTAAATGGTTAATGTCTTTAAAATGAACTTCGTATGATTTCATCAAATTATCTTCAATCAATGCTTGAGTAGCTCATAGGATCACATCATTCTCAATTACTTTGAAAAGATTCGTCCTTGAATCTTCGATACCTACATGGAGTAAAGAACGATCACTAGCATTGATTGAATCATCAAAATAATGCTTACCTTATCAAAGGTTTGATGGATGTACTTCTTCATGGAAGTTTCATATGAAAGGGTCAAGGTGGTAATCTTTCTTTCTTTGCTATGTATTCTTCAACAATAAACTCATTATAAAACAAATATAGACAAGGAATACTTTCTACTTTAAGCTTTGAGGATACAAAATTACGTCATTCAAATCACAAGGCAAAATCCTCTTGGTTAATGTCCTCGCAAAAGCACTTCAAAAGTGAACTGACACATGTTGAGCATCAAGAAACAAGTTCTTCCCAAAACAAACAAGTGTCTTCCGTCAAATTCATCAAGCATATGCATATAATGAACAAAAGATGATTATCACACATGCTAGAATCCACATGAACATCAAGATGGTTAACATCATGTTCATTCTCTAAAAAATTCTCTATATTTGGCACATAATGTAAACTTTAACATCTTGTCATTCCACCATACATGCTAAGTAGAGATAAAATACATGAACTTCAACTTGATTTTATCAACATTAAGCTCATCAAGTTCATCAAAGAACAGATTTTCATCATAGAACATCTTCTTAAAAGATTGCAATAAGTATCCCCTAAGTAGCATAAGCTTCTTTTTCATAAGTAGCACAAAGACAAGCCCTTTAAGCAAGAAATACAAGATCCTGGGTCTAATATATGTCTCAACTGTCATATCATGGTTCTCAAAATTCAATAACTCAAAGAATTCATCAAGGTTGGAACAATCAAGAACATAAAGAATATTCATTCAAAGCATCAACCATGAAAACCATAAGCTTTGAATCTAAGAATCACAAGAAGACTTACAATGCATGCATTCATGTTGCCATCAAAATCATGATGTAATGAAACCTCCATAGAATTTAACTTCCCCCTATGGCATACTTTTCCCCAATTCTCAATCAAGCAATAATTCTTAAAAGGCATAAAGTTACTCTCATGGATCACAAAGAAGTGTTCTCTAAGCAAGATATCCAAAAACTTAGGATTAACAATCATTCAGCACACAAGACCACAAAGATACAATTTCCTATCAAGTTTCATGACAACAAATTCCGTAACACTCAATGGTCTAGCACCAACTTGGATATCCATTCTAGGCAAATAATCATGTAATTCATAAATTTCAAGTTTCCTAGCAAGATTCATCAAAAGATATACACCCCAAGCACTTATGTGATTATCATAATCATGAAATTTTAAAACCTCCCTAAAGTTCAGCTTCCCAACATTATATGCTTCACCAAAAGTTTTCAACAAACATTTATCCTCAAGAGGTATGTACCTCCTCCTCAAAGGAATAATCATAAAGTACATCTCAAACAAGATAAGCTTACAATCAACAATGAGCACGCACTTTATATAACAAGGATGTAAATATTTGTCAAGAGTCATAATGTCAAAGATCCATATAACTCTATCATCTAGAACAAGCTTAGAATTTTCATTCACGTGTATATTAATGACAAGCTTTCTCATGTAAGTTAAGCAATTTGAATCATAGGAATCATCATCCTCTTACAATGGAGTTTAATGATCAAAAGGTCAAATTTGGAATTCATGGACATTTTCAAAGCATTCTCAACTATTAAAGACCCTTCATGCTTATGGAATTCTCTACACAAGAATTGCTTATAAACATCAAGCTCCGTGCCACAAGCATTTTCATGTTCTCTATGGTCCAAAAAGATGATATGCTTTAACAAGAAATCCAAGTAATTCCCTCACAAGGAAGCGTCTCCAAGCACCTTTCAAGAATTTCAATGGCTAACAAATTGCATATGGAATTTCTAGGCATAAACATGACATTCTTTCCAATCATAGATTCAATATGCTCATAGAATTCAACATACTCAACTCGTTTGCCAACATTAAGCTAAAAACATAAGCATGCTCTTTGACACTAGATTTCCTAGCAAGATCAAGATGTAGCATATCATTCAATAGACACTTAGAAGTACACATCCTACTCCCACTAGTTAAGAAATCAACATGCTTAAGAGCTTCAATTTGAGCACCTTGCTCACAACTATCACAAGCATTTACAAGCTCACATTGGTTCGCATAAGCTGTAAAAATACTCAAAGGAGTACAAGACATGCTTTCTAAAGTCAAGAAATCATTATGCTTAACAAATTCAACC
>JAWZTD010000029.1:5455294-5467217 GCA_035221335.1 Echites panduratus
ATAACTCAATTAAAGAGATGATATATTAAAGGAGATATAATAAAATATATCTCATTATAATTTTTCTTCATTTATAAACTCCAGGAATATGTTGATATTGAAATCAATTTAAGTCGATTCTCTTTTTTTTTTAAATAAAAAATAAAAGATGCTATAGAATTTGTTTTGAAAGGCCTAAAAAGAATAAACCTCATTACTTCATTAATTTTTTTCTTTTAAAGGTTAGTTTATCATTTTCTCTCTAATTTTCTTTTTTCTTCTTGTAAAACCCTACTCTAAAACCCTAAAAGTGCAAAGAAAGCATTTTCAATTTTAATCAACTCGAAGGAACAGAGAGGATAAGGGCGAATTTGACCCGAAAATGGGAAAAAACAAAGATCAGAAGAAGCAAGATGAGCTTTTCAAGACACTGGGAGACTTCACTAGCAGGGAAAACTGGGACCAGTTTTTCACTATCAGAGGCAGTGATGATCCCTTTGAATGGTATGCAGAATGGCCGCAACTCAAAGATGTCCTTTTGAGCCACTTGTGTCAATCAGCTCCACCGTCTACCGCTACTGGCTTTGGCAGAATGGCGGCGAAGGAGGAGATGCAAATATTGGTTCCGGGTTGTGGGAATTCGAAGCTTTCTGAGTGTCTTTATGATGCGGGGTTTAGGAATATTACAAATATTGATTTTTCCAAGGTTGTGATTTCAGATATGCTGAGACGTAATGTGAGGTTGAGGCCAGGAATGAAATGGAGGGTTATGGACATGACTAATATGCAGGTACATGCCTGTGTTCTTGAGATTGCTTTTGTAGTAATATATGCACATTCATATATGAAGTGAGCTAAATTTATCAGGAAATAATGAACAAAGACAATCTATTAGAAAATCTTCATAGTTGTCCCAAGGACACACAAAAGGACACTGACATAGTCCTCTTGTTGCTTCTGACTCCTCAAGGATGGCCTGGCAGAATGAAATGAACAACTAAAAAGTAACTGATTCATCCATTTTAAAGCTAATCTAATGCAAAATGAGTTGAGAGTATGGGATACTATAAGAGATTGGTTAATAGTATTTATTGAGTGAATATTTTCCATGGTGAAAGAATAGGGTCATTTTGACAGTTGTACTTTTCTGAATTCGGGGATGCAAGTGTGGGTGAACTTTTTGCATCCAAGAAGAAAAAAGTGAATTTTATCGTGGTTTTGCTGAATTTCTTGTTGGTATTAGTGTGTCTTGGTGTCACCATCAAAGAAATTACGAGGTAGCCTGCTGGGTACTGCAGATCTCTTGTTTTGCTTGCAAGTTTTCCTACTATTACAGTTTTTATATCATGGTTGCAGTTGTGTTGAATGTGTTATTGGTCTCTTCTTTACTTCAGATGAAATGAAGAAGGGGAAAAATTCAGACTATTGTTTATTTGGTCCTGCAACTGTTTGATGCTTAATTGTACTTACTACAGGACATTGAGTTTGAGGAAGGGTGTCAAAATAAGTGTTGATATTCTAATTACTTCAAATATTATCTTTTCATAATTCATATATTTACTGCTTTCTTATTATCTTTTAGCCCTGCGAACTTTCTAATTTTTGTGAGACGATCTATTATTTGCAATGCAACTCCACACATTCTATTTCCATGTGAATTCATAAACTATCATCTTACATGGAATTGAATGCCCAAAACAGCTTATGGGTTGGAATTTTATCTGCTTTCTTAATCTACTATCTGATGCATTGGTGAGGTGACAAACCTTTGTCCTTTTGGCTTTGACAGTTCTGTTCTTTATAATTAAAAGCAGTCAAAGGGATTCGTCTTGATCATCCGAGCTGGAATCAGAGTATAAATTCCTTCAATTTTGGGAAAATATTACCATGTTGGGGGACTAGAATTGAGTATAATTTTGTCTAGAGTTGTGTTGTAAATGGATTTTTTTATTTTTTATTAGCTATCCATAGAGTCAAATCTAAGAAAAAATTACTGAACTTTCCTACCTAGGATATTTGGCATTTAGGCGATGAAGGATGAAGGCATTTCCGGTTATTATATGCTGACAATTGAATTAGTGTGGTAGGAAGTCATTGCACTGACTGATGCAATTCTAATCTGACTGCTTGTTGGTAATATTTTGTCCACTTGCAGTATCTTTCTCTGAAATGACAGAGGTCTATATTGATACCAATTTTTACACATTTCTCCACTTTCTAATATTTGTGACTTAATTTCAGATTGATATGGAGAACTTTGATATTGTTCTTGACAAAGGGGGGTTGGATGCTTTAATGGAACCAGAGCTGGGCTCTAAATTAGGAAATCAGTATTTATCAGAGGTGCTTTAAATTTCAAAACAAGCATTTTCATTTATTTCTAGTATCTTGTTTCCCCCATATTGTCTGATTCTATTATCTGATCAGTGATGTTTCTTTCTCTCATCAGGTGAAAAGAGTCCTTAAGAATGGTGGAAAATTTATATGCCTTACCTTAGCAGAATCTCATGTTTTAGGTAAAACTCGTCTAGATTTTTCTGGGTTCTTAAGAACTGTCTATCGTTGGTCAGATTTTTGATGTCCTTTAGTTTTCTGTGTTCGTACTTCATAGGAATTTTTGTGGTGCATTGAACTTATTACAACATTTTCAGGCCTACTTTTTCCCAAGTTTCGATGTGGGTGGAAAATGAGTCTTCATACCATTCCTAAAAAATCATCTGAAGAGTCAAGCCTGCACACATACATGGTAATTGCGGAGAAAGATAATTCTGTGTCATTCTCTCTCATATCATCGTCGATTGAGCAATCTTCCGTTGGTAGATGTGAGAATCAGGTAAAATATTTGTCTTTTATTTCTCTTTATCTCCTAGAAAATTCTGTGTTCATCTCTTTGTTACTAGACTTCTGCAGGAAGGTTTCAAAAGAACTTTTTTGAAGAAGACTTGTACATTGGATATCATCAGAATGTATTGCTAGACTGCTACACAGTTTTCAGTCCTCTTTGAAACATTGAATTTTGCTAAATATTAAATTTTTTGACTCATTGGTATGCTTGAAGATTTGACTGAATCTCTTGTATTCCAGGCTCATGGACTTTATAAAGCATTTGAAACTGAGAATACAATTCGTTTGAGATACTCCAGTGGTTCTGATGTATTATACTCACTTGAAGATCTGAAGATAGGAATTGAAGGGAACTTGGTGGAATTTAAGCCAGGTCGCCGGATCCTGCTCACTTTAGGCGGACATGGAGATTCACGATTTACTTACAGAGCTGTACTTCATGATGCACTTCGGGAGTCTGAACCTTTCAAGTTTCAGTATGGGGTCTTTTTTGTCCCACAGGTGTTTCCCTTACTGTTCCAACATTAGTGAATTGTTGTAATTGATCTTACTGGAAAATGGGCCTTTGTAAGACATTCTATCTTCAAAATTCCTGTGGACTTAATTTTTATTCTTTCAAACAGAAGAGTTATCCCAAATGGTCTATATCCTATAAAAAGTTGGCCAATGATCAGTATAGTGTGTTTTTGTTGTTCTAAAGTCAGGACAGATCTGAAAATCCTAGAAATCTGTATAGTATGTCAGTGAAATTGGTCAACAAAAATCATTTGCAGTTTCAAAATAGATCCTTTTTCCTTCTTTCCCTTTTCCTAAATCTCTCCAATTTTTTTCTTCTTTTATGCTCTCCATCTGATGGCCATATTTGGTGTCTCAGTTACCATTCCTTGATTTATGTCCCCAAATTTCCTCTATTGTGCTACTTTTTAGTGTTTCCTTATTCTAGTAACCATTTCTTTTGCTTCATCATTTTTTCTGCGTCCAGTTGTCTCTAATGTTTCTTGTATTTTAGACAAGCTAAATGTTCATTACCGCTAATAAAAGATTAGGTTGGATGGTAAATCTTGTCTATCTTCCTCTACTTAGTTATTGTACAATTGTAAACATTATAACTGAAATTTAGATTTCAGACTCGAGCTCATGAGTGGCTATTCTCTTCAGAAGAAGGGCAATGGGTGGTTGTTGATAATTCAAAGGCTGCTCGTCTACTTATGGTACTTATCTGATATTCAATTGGCTCATCTTTTCTCAAATAAGTTGTTTGGTTACACCTTTTTCACTTTAAAATTTCTCTATCGGTGTTGTGTTGACTTCAGATTTTCCTAGACCCCAGCCACAAAGATGCAAGCATGGATGACATCCAGGTCATATTTTACTACATTTTGGATTCTGAGAGGGCATAATATAATAGTGTAGTTCTTTCATGGTTGCTCTTCTTGTCCTTTTCTTTTACAGAAGGATCTCTCTCCTTTGGTCAAGCAACTGGCTCCACGAGCATGTGACAATGGAGATGAAATTCCGTATGTTATTTACTGTGATGAAGTGTGACTCTTTTGCAAGTGAATAGCATTTGTTGAGTACCTACTTTTCAAAGAAGTATTGTTATTCCATGCTGATTCATCTGTTGCTGCTTGCTCTGTTCATGCACATAATGCCTATTCTGTTTCTATCTCATTGAAGAAGGCAATTGTTTCTAGGCCTTTTGATATGTAGTTTAGGACTTATACTTCTTGAACCTGGATGGGGAAAGGAAAGGGATAATTTTGGGGGGCAGGGGTTGTTGTGGCGAAGAAAAGAATGATTGGAGCAGAAAATGTTGCAGAAACTGATTAGTTCCTTTTTTGTAGTGTTTGCAGCTAAGAACGTATTCAGGCTTTGATGTACCGTGATTGCATTTTAATTGGATCATGTAATGCTGTGGATGCACCTGGGGGGTGGGGGTTTGTGGAGGGCAACTCTTACAATTTCTTGGTTCTCTTATTTCTATTTCAAGCTCTCTACGTAAGCTGGTGATTCAATTAATAATTTCAGACTTTTGCTTCTGTGCTGCCTATTTTTTGCTGAAAAAAGGAGTTTCTTGTAGTTTGCTTGAAATTATTTTTGATGTGTCATTTATGGGGTTATCAAGAGTTTCTGGTCTTTGGTGATACTTCCGAAAGGACATCTTTCTCTCTTTGAAGCTTTGCCAATGAAAATTAGTCCAACATTATCCTTTGTTTCTTCAACTTCCTTCTGAAAATGGGTATTAATAACATGTTTTTGTTCAGTGAATGACATATCAAAGTGGATGAGTTTCAGCTTACCAATTGTTAAGTAGGGAGATTTTTGGGGAATTTTTGGTATATTTTTATTCACAGATGATGCAACACACGTACACACTTATATACACACGTATACAACTCTTGTGCTACCAAAACCTTAAACCAAATCATTATAGATCAATTACTAAATCAATATAAGTCAATCACTTACTAAGGTAGCCTTCTTAATACAATTATGTGTGTTTACTCTCTCCTTTGAGGCAGCATTTACAGATAATCAACATAAGACCCATTTGTTGATTTGGTAAATATATCACCAAGTTGGATGGTCTCTCAGAATTTGCTGCACTATATCAGTGATCGAATTTGATGAAGCTTCTAATGTATTGATACCAAGTATACGATACTTAGCAAATTCCTCTATTGAGATGACAACAGACTTGTCAAAAGTGGAAACTTTACAGTTACTAGATCCTGAGATAGATTTAGTAAATTCACATGATTTCATTTCGTTGTATATCCTGGTTCATAACAACATACTACCACCATTTTCTCCCAAATCAACTACACAACCATGGCTATCACTAGGTCCTCTTTCTTAGTTGCCAAATACTCTCCCCTGCTACTGATAATTGCACTAGTTCCTACTGATCCCTGAGATAATTTTGAGGTTTGTGTATGAAGAATCCTGGAATATGCCTCCTTCAACGTACTTAGCTTCAAGCCCTAGAGAATCTGATCCTTTGCTATATTAAATTCATATTGCAATCCCGGTAAAGAGCACAGGACAGCCATTTACTAGTCTCAAGTCTGCTGAATCTTCATATTATTGCTAAAGAGTGAGAACACTAAGTTCATATGCTTTCTTGAAGTTAATCAAGTAAAATAACGGACTTGTCTTTCTTTTCAGCTCTATAGAAAGCTCTACACGTCATAAATATGAGTACGATTTCCTTTGCCAAATTCCAAAGTTCCATCTATTTATTAACCAGTTAACACTTCCCTCTTGTGTTGGCCAAGGCCTAAAGGCCCAACACCTTAACAACAATAGAGCTGAAACAACACAAATTTTTGTTAATCACAAAAGTTGAACATAGGATCTTCTGTGAGGGACATTGGGGAATTTCTGGTGTATTCTTATTCACAGAGAATATATACATAAACCCTGTGACCAAATCATTCTAAATTATTTACCAAATCAAGATAAATAAATTACTAGAACTAAGGTAACCTTCCTAATTATGTTTATTAACACCAATTTAATCCTGATTGGTTACTTTGTTTTGTCAAACCACAAACTCCCATTATGGAGATAATTTAGATAAAATCACCTTTTAAATTGTTCATGTGAGTTATTGCCTTTAAATGTCGATATTGGCTCCTTTTCTTTATTCCACCTCCAGCTGCTGGTAAAACAATGTTATGGATCAGATTAGCTAGGCATTCTTATCAGGTGAAGTGATTAGTTCAATAAGGAGATGATGTTAAGTTGGTCCTTTTTACAGGTTTATGGCGGCGAGTGATGGAATCAAGCAACGGAAGATTGTGAGCCAGGTTCAATGAGTTCTCCTTTAGAGTTTTTCCATTTCTGGTTTTGTCTTGTGGGTTTATGCGCTTTAAATTCTTTTTTATTTTTTAAAGAATATATATATATATATTTAAATTCCCTTTGAACAAGAATGAAAAATCAGAAAATTTTGCAGTCTTATATTTAAACTCTTTGTGATTTTCCTTATCATTTAAGCTTCTGAGGTACATTGGACTTTGATAATGAAATTACGGATCAAGGGCGTAATTTTAATTTAATTCATGAATTAATGCTTGTGCTTATTTTAATTAAGATTTGTTATTAGTTAATTTTAATTCAGGTCATAAATTCAGAACTTTTATGTACTTTTGTTAAACTTCCATCCCCTCTATTGGGGTTAAATTTTGTAAACCGTCTTATCTCATTGTTTGCCGAATGCAAATTTTCAATAACAAGCCCATACGTCGATAATAGCTGAGATATAGGCTGAGATGGGTGGACATAGAGTCAAACACAAAACCTCCCATATTATTCCTCCCATTTTAAATCTTCACCCAATCTAACAGATTATAAAAAGATTATAAAAGATTAAGCTGATAGGGAGGGATTGAATTATATGCATAACTTTAATTAAGAGTTCATTATGTTAATTATTTTACTTCTATTCAATTTATAAATTAATAATTTAGAGAATCTTTCTTTAATTTCTTTTCCAATTTTTGTATAGAATTTTTGGGAGTATGTCTCGTAGCAATATTTTTTAAAAAAGAAACTAAGGATAGTTAAAAGAAAAAAGATCCTCAATAAACCACCTCAAACTTTGTCATCGTTGGATTTTTCTTTTTCACAAATACGTCTTAATTCAATAAATTACTTTAAGAACTTTTTGTAGGACCTTTTCTTGATTATTGATGGGATTTTTCATGAATAATCTTTGTGTCCGACAAGTATATGATTTTTTAGTAAATATTTTCCATGGCGTGGGCATTTACGATTTTCTCTTCAGATTATATATATATACTTCCTCCGTCCCATCAACATAGTCCATTTTACTTTTTTACTCATCTTAAGAAAAGTTAGCTAGTGTAATTAATGTAATTAATTTTAAGAGTAATTTTATTTTTATACCCTATATTTAATTTATTGGAATTGAAAGTAGTAGATATGAAGAGATAATTAATGATGGTAATTTAGTCTTTTAACCTATAACCATCCCTCCTCAAAAAAGAAACTGGACTATAATTTGGGACTAAAGAAAAAGGAAACGTGTTTAGGGACGAAGTTAGTGTTACTTTTGCTTTCAATAACAGTTTTATAGAATTGTTTCAGAGAATAACTCCCAAGAAAAGGAAAAAAAAAGGAAGAGAAAGGGGAACTGAACAGTCTCTTTGTTTTTCTTTCTTTTGTTACTGTTTTAGGGCAAAACTATACTTTTGAGTCCCCTTCACTTCAGATTTTTTGAAAATTTTAACTTTGGAAACTGTTGATACCAATGTGAATTTTTGCTTTTATAACTTGTCTCCTTGGGAGCACAACTGATATGGATTTTAAACATTGGGCTTGAATCATTTATGTTGCTGTTCTTGTTACTTGACTTGATGTGTTACTATTCTCAAGATTTGTGAAATCTATAATCTCAATTTCATTTCCTTTGGTTTTTTCCTTCTGTGTAGGTCACATCTTCTTTGACTGGTCCTATTATTGTGGATGACGTGATCTATGAAAACATTGATGACCGTATCAGCTCCCTGTTTCCAACAAATGATGTGACATTTCGGCGCCTCACTTTCCGAAGAACAGAGGGTTTAATTCAATCTGAGGCTCTTCTAACAAGAGTAGGACACACACAAAAATCTATTGGTGAAATGGAGCAGAAGAAAACCCAATCATCTTCCAGATTTCGGAAAAAGGGAAATCAGAGAAGATCAGGTCTATCAAGTAATTTCGCGTGTTTTACTTGCCCTGTTGTTTCTGCACTCTAATACTTGGAAATTTGTGACTGATAAGCTACCTCTGGTAGCAGGTATTTAATCCCTGTGTTTTATTAGTAACATCATGTTTTCTTTGTGATTATTTAGCTTCATGATTGTGATTATTAACTAAGCTGTTTTCTTTTGCCATCATATTTGCATTCTTTAAGTGCTTATATATGCTCTTAGGTGTTATTGTTATCGTAATCAGAGAATTGGTCAAAAGAAATAAATTAAAATGAAAAAATCATTCTGTAGAGTGTAGACTATTCATATAAAAGAGAAGCCCATTTAAGTATGTTCGGATGATAAGGCATGCCCCATTAGTAGCGTGGGAGGGAAAACGTGCCATTTTTGACCATTTTTTATGTAAACATGGAATGCCATTACCGGTGTTTTTTATTTTTCATGATCTGTTAATCATACTTGTTGCACCCTTTCCTTGACCTTTTACTCCTTTTCATGTCAAATGCAGCAGATTCTGACAATAGTTTGAGAGTTGATCATGACTACTTGGCCAGCTCATATCATTTGGGGATCATCTCTGGACTTATGTTAATTTCTTCATATTTGAGAGAGATGACAGCTGAGAGAGGCAAGGTGATGGAGCTCATTGTGGTTGAACTTTAGAAGAGATTTTAGCTACCCTTTTCCCCATTTTCCCTGTATTTTTTCCAGTTTTTTATGCAGAGGAAAATGACAATATTCAAATGATGAGTCATAAGGGCAGGTTTTGTTCGAGGTGCAAGAAAAGGAGAAAATTCTTGTTATTTTGCCAACTATCCATTTAAGGTTTTAATAAGTGATGAGTTTATTGATACTGTATATATTGTTACATGTATTACACCCTCGTGATTGAAGTGTATCAAAAGTTGTGGTAGAGGGATATGTAAAGTTCTTTAACTTTGGTTAATGTTTCTGAATTTCTTATAACTCAAAAATAAAAAATCCTAGACATACAGAATTTGATAGTTAAAAAGGGTTTTCAAATGATACAACCATGAAAATGAATAACCAACTGTTTCTAGTGAAAAATTCCAAACTTTGGTGATTTATGTATGGTGTGTTCTCACTTCTTTACGAATGAGCTATGTTTTTTTTTTTTTTTGGTGTGGGTGGGTTTGAAGTGAGGTTTTCTCTACAGTAGCCAGTTTTTTCATGTTGAATATGTGTACACTATGATTCTTTTTGCATTTGCCCAAAATTTGTTTCATATACAGTTCTTTAAAGGTCTACTTGAGGTGTTCTTGTCCTCTCTTTGGACGTGCCTCAATTATGGATAGAAACTATGTTTTGAATTCTCTCCTTATTCTTTACAGGTAAATGCGGTTGTTATTGGCCTTGGAGCAGGATTACTGCCCATGTTTTTGCATAGATGCCTGCCTATTTTAGATATTGATGTAAGATTGTTCTGGACATTGATTTCACAGAATTCTAAAAGAAAAAAATAGCTTATTTGTAACTGTTGAATTGGCAGGTAGTAGAGTTAGATCCTGTGGTTGTTGATCTGGCCAGGAAATATTTTGACTTTAGAGAAGATGAGCTTTTAAGGGTGGTTATCCTCTGAGTCTGGAATTTCCCTTTTCCTATGTTGTGATCTTTTCCATTTCTCAGAAATGTTAAAAGGATTTACGTACTTTAGGGTTGCTTATGAGTATGCCTGAACAGATGCATTCAGGATGCTATAAATATTCTTTTTATTGGAGAGAATGAATTTTCAGTATTCTGAATTGTTTTTATATATTTCCAGGGATCTGGATTTGCTTATAATGTGTATTCATTTCCTGTGTACTAGGTACATGTTACTGATGGGATAAAGTATGTGTGGAAAATTGCACATCATAAATTAGATGAAGTAGTGACTACCAATCAGGAAGTTTCCAGTGAAAATATATGCCTCGCCGAACGGAAAAATCTGATTAAGGTTGATATACTTATTGTAGATGTGGATGCTTCAGACTCCAGGTAAATCCGGCGCAAGCTATTTCCTCTATCTATTCCTGGTTCAGGAGGATTCGTTTCTTACACCTGTTATTTTGCAGCTCTGGTTTAACTTGCCCTGCCCCAGATTTTGTGGAAGAGTCTTTCCTCATGGTTGCAAAGAGTTCTCTTTCAGAACAAGGTCTATTTGCGATTAATTTGGTCTCAAGATCCCCAACCATAAAAGAAATGGTTTTCTTAAGAATGAAAAAGGTAACAACTAAACAGATAGTAGATCAGTTATTAATAAAATACATTTTCTGCATGCAATAATGAGTAAATAGCTGATAAAAGATTTGAGCTTAAGTTGCAATATAAAGAGCTTCCTGAGATAATATTTGCATATATAATGGATATAATAGCTCTGATACCATGTTAAGAAGACAAAAGTTTTGGAATTTTCTGTAGTTTTATTCACATATAATGTTACATATTTATATACATCGGGTTACCAAATCTAATACCCAAATCAAGTCTAAATCTAATCAACCAATCAATATCTACAATGATCCTTAACAAAATTGAAAACAGAGATGTTGAATAGATCTTTGACATTTTCTGAAGACAAAAATGAGCAAGTTGTATCATGTTAAGATGGTTAATTAAACTCTTTTAGAGCAGGCAAAATCCCAAATTAGTCCTACAATTTTTATTACTCAGTCATCTACATCCAAATCTTCACTTTTTTAGGTCCTTCAACTTTTTATGGACAACGGGGTGGGGTTTTTTTTGCCTGACTTTTTTACTTTTCAAGCCATGTCACTGCTCAACACTTGGGGGTGTTTTAGGTACTTCTCTATATCCCAAATTTCATAATTAAACAAAAGTCTATGGACTTTTTGTCTACAATGTTATCAGATCTCTTATTGCTAGAAAAAGTTGATGTAGAAAAACGTTAAGCAAGCTTGCCTTGTGTGGATTTTGGATCATCATTGATTATTTTCATGAATTGTGCTGACCTATCTCACCAGCTGATTAGTGAATTTTGTTATTATTTCTTGGCACGATTTGATCAGAAGAAATGAGGCTGTGAAGCCAGCTATTTGTGGTGTTGTTAATGGATCTCCCCTTGGCTCAATTTGAAATCATCCATTTCAGTGGAAGGATTCTCCAATGATGAGCTTTGAGAGGTTTTTGAAGGATTAGACTGGAGGAGGGAAGTAAGAATTGGGCATGGAAAGTTGAAATAGAAGAACTCTGGGGAGGAGGCTGCTTCAAAAGGGCCAATATTAAAGGCAATTGGTAGTTAAGGGAAGTGATTGCACTAGGAGCATTATTAATATTAAGTTCAGAAGTGGAAAGGCCAGTGTTTGATGAAGTGATAGCATTGATCAATCACAAAAGAACTTAACTATGGAGAAGCG